>JAJPUD010018146.1:0-29396 GCA_023553655.1 Myrmecobius fasciatus
TAAAATTACTGTAGACAAAAATAAAATACTTGGGAGTCAACTGGCCAAGACAAATCCAAGAATTATGTGAATATAATTACAAAACACTTTTCACATAAATTAAATCAGATCTAAACAACTGAGAAAATATCAATTGTTCATCGTGAAGCCGAGCTAATATAATAAAAATGACAATTCTGTCTAAATTGGTCTACTTGTTCAGTACAATAGCAATCAAACTGCCAAAACATTATTTTGTAGAATTAGAAAAAATAATAACAAAATTCATCTGGAAAAACAAAAGCTCAAGAATATCAAGGGAATTACTGAAAAAATACAAAGGATGGAGGCTTAGCAGTGCCATACCTAAAACTCTATTAAAAAGTAGCAGTAATCAAAACCATTTGGTACTGGCTAACAAATAGAGTGGTGGATCAGTGAAATAGATATATACAACTAAATAATGAAGACCTATAGCAATCTAGTATTTGACAAACCCCAGGTTCTGGAATAAGAACTCATTATTTGAGAAAAATTTCTGGGAAAGCCAGAAAATAATGTCAGAAACTTGGCATAGACCTACGTCTCATACCCCATACAAAAAGAAGGTCAAAATGGACCCATAATTTGGGTATAAAGGATGATACCATAAACAAATTAGGAGAACAAGGGATAATTTACCCATCATATCTTTGGGGAAAGCAGAAATTTATGACCAAAGAAGAAATATAGAACATCATGAAAGGCAAAATGGACAACTTTGATTACATTAAATTAAAAAGGTTTTGCGCAAACAAAACCAACAGAAACAAGATTAAAATGGAAGTACAAAGCTGGGAAAAAATCTTTACAATGTTTCTGATAAAGTTCTCATTTCTTCTAGAGCAATCTGGAACTATGCTCAAAAAGTTATCAAACTGTGCATACCCTTTGACCCAGCATTGTTTCTATTGGGCTTTTATCCCAAAGAGATTTTAAAGGAAGGAAAGGACCCCACATGTGCAAGAATATTTGTGGCAGCCCTTTTTGTAGTGGCAAGAAACTGGAAACTGAATGGATGCCCATCAATTGGAGAGTGGCTGAATAAATTATGGTATATGAATGTTATGAAATATTATTGTTCTCTAAGAAAAGACCAGCAGGATATTTCAGAGAGGCCTGGAGAGACTTGCATGAACTGATGCTACGTGAAATGAACAGAACCAGGAGAACATTATACATAGCAACAAGATTATATGATGATTAATTCTGATGGACATGGTTCTTTTCAACAATGAGGTGTGCTGAAGATAGTCATATACATCCAGAGAGAGGCCTGTGGGAACTGAATGTGGACCACAACACAGCATTTTAACACTTTCTGTGAATATTTCCTTGCATTTTGTTTTCCTTTTTATGTTTTTTTTTTCTTTCTAGATCTGATTTTTTCTTGTGCTGTAATATAACTGTATAGATATGATACATATATTGGATTTGACATATAATTTAACATATGGTTAAGTGACTTGCCCAGGGTCACACAGCTAGGAAGTGTTAAGTGTCTAAGGTCACATTTGAACTCAGGCCCTCCTGACTTCAGGGCTGGTACTCTATGTACTGCACCACCCAGCTGACCCTAGTAAGTAAATTTCTTGTTGGAATGCTTGTCCATTTCTGAACAATTGACAAGGTTTTCAAGTTTATCACTCAGGTAACTTTCAAATCAAACATAATATGATTACAAATACAGTAAGCAATTTGTTCAAAATGCTTCTTTTTTTTTTTCTCCCTTTCTCCCTTATTTGCATTTATCCAATCCAGAGCTTCATCAAGTTTTCTCTTGCTCTCTCATCTTGGTGCAGGAGTGATTAGACTTTATTTATGTCCCTTTGGCAATCTAGTGAATCCTATGGACACATCCAAATATGTTTTTCAACAATTAAAATAAAATACATAGGATTACAAAAATTATGGTCAGTTATTATTTATGATATTCAACTAGTTACGATTTAAGGAAAATTCAATTTTTTTAGAATTCTGCATAATAGGTAATATGATCCAGGAAGAGATGAAGAAATTTGGTGACTGTTCTAAACCTGGAGTCTAGAAAAGCCCCTGCACCTCTGCAACTACAATCTGCAGACCCTGAATCTGTGACCAAAGCTGCTACTCCCCTGTTCAGATACCACAACCACTCTTTTCCATCTGGGTGCTGTGGAGGGTACCCTCCTGAATGGACTGAACCTCTGTGTCACACACTCACCCACCAACTTCCTCATTTGTTGTGACTAGAAAAATGCCTCACCTCAACTTTTTGTTAGCTCTACTGCTCCAATTTTAATTTCAGATATTGTTTTTAAAATTAATTAGATAGAAATTTGGCAGTGTTCTGCTGCATTGCTGCCTCATTTTCCCCATCTTGGCTTTACCATTCTTACTCTCTTTTTGGGAAAACTTTTCATTTCATGTGGTTTGGAGAAAATGAACATTCAGTATTGTGTCTATGAAGAAATCATAATATTAAATTTGTATGGATCAATGTAATTTTTAAATTATTTTGTGATAGTTAATTCAGTATTGATGCTTCAGTCCTAACATAATTTATTTGCTGAATTCTGAAGATATTTTGATAACTCTATTTGTATTGTAAGGATTGTTGTCTCTTAGTTTCTAAAGTATATTTGAGGGCCTGTATATGAAACAACTCATTTTTTTCTTTCTTGGCATTCAGCTGGTAGTTTTTGTCTCCTTTTGTTTTCCTTTACAAACAATAATGTAATCACATTCTTTCATATTTAGACAGCATGATATAGTGGAAACAACAATTTAGAGACAAAGGACTTGAATTTGTATCCTAGTTTTGTACTTCCTATTGTGTAAAAGTGATTAACCTCCCCAAGCCTCAGTTTCCTTAATGTTTAAAATGAAAAGGTTTCATTATATTATTTCAAGTTTCTTCTAGCTCTAAATCCTTTAATCCTATATTTATTCAGGGGGATTATCTAGGTTTTAGTTTATAATGACCCTTTATTTTCCTCTCCCTTTTACTGTATACTTTGAACTTTTTCTTATTAGTATGTTAAGCATAGGATAGAGGAAACAAACACAGGGATTCTGAAAGAAAAATCTAATACAACAACAACCAAAATGCTATTGTTAGTTCTTATAAAATATGGTGCAAAGTTGAAATGGAAAATAATGGTTATAAAAGTGGAAGGGACAGAGATGATCTTTTTTACCTATGTATCAATTGCAATGTTTTGAAAGTCCTTCTTGTCATAGAAAGTTCAACTGAGATTGCTACTTGAAATGGAGAATATTTGATTATGACAGCATTTGTTACTTATTCAAAACTAGTAATGATAAGTCTTTCATATAATTATTTTTCCTTCAATTTTATCTTATTTATTGTATAGTAAAGCGACATGGGAGAAACTTAGCTTCCACTAGCTGCAGAATAGGAAAAGATTATGTTCTTTGATCTATCATTCACTTACATTCTTCATACTTGCCAATATAACTTAAGAATTATATTATGGATTATTATTTTGGTATTTTCAGTGGTCTCTGGGAAATTTCATTCTTGACAAGGAAATTGAAAGTTTCTATCGTGAAGGAAAAATACATGGAACTACACCATCTTCCCCTTCTTGTACAAGAATAAATTGACTGGTTAGGCATTTATAGGTAGTTTTTAAAAATGTTGAGATGCATGATGGCTTCCAGGAATACACATGATACATTTGCCTTAAGTTATTAAGAATAACAACTTAACAAAAACATAGAGTTCTTTGAAGTTTATAAAACACTTTAAAATATTATCCTATTTCATCACCACAACAATCTTGGGAGGTATTTAATCCATATTTTTTTCCTTTTTTAATCCATATTTTATATATGAGAAACCTGAGGCAAAAGGTATGTGAGGTCAGATTGAAACTCAATTTTCCTGACTCTAGGTCTAGTCCTCTAGCCACAACATCATCTAGCATGAAACATTAAAACATAAAATTCATTCTCCCTCATGTAGGTATACAGTACATAAAAACATGTACAACCACAGGTGGCCTGCACAGCCCCTCCCATCCCCTGGAATGGCTGTCCAGGACAGGAAAAACAAGAGGTGGTCAACATCTTTCTGTCGATGAATGCTCTGACATGTGAATATGAGGTCATAAAAAGTAACAAAGTTACATACTACTAGGCATTCTTTATTTTTATGACAATATAAACTTTCTGAGAGTCTTGGAAGGGCATTAGAAAAAACTGCACATAGAATATAAATTATGAAAGACAAAAATTAGGGATTCTCCATCAGGGGAAATTTTGAGGGGAAAAAAGATTAAATAAAAAGTAAGTTGAGATCAATAAGAAGAATTGCATGTTAGTTGATGAATGAAAAGAAGAATAAAATCATTTAGGTCCACGATAATCCTTTCAATCATATCATAAAAAACAATGTGTTTACTTAAAGAGAAATAACAAAGGAAAATAATAGGAAAATCGCTCAGTATATTTTAAATATTATACTACTTTTAATTTCTAAGGTAGATTTTAAATATCACTCTTTCTTATAAATGTCTTTCTGATAAATAGCTATGAGAGTCTTACTAATAAATGCAATCCACTGTAATTAATGAAAAATATTTTTGATTGTGAGGGTTGAGAAGGTAAGTGAGCATTTTTCAGATATATCTTCAGGTAATTGTGGCAGTGAGAGATTTCTTAGGAAAATTATATAGACAGATTGATGATCTCATCAAGGCTGATGGTTGATAAAAGGTTCATTCATAACAGATGTCTACATTTAGCCTTAGAGAGGAAATCAGGCAGGGTGCAGTAGCTTCTTGATATTTAGAGAAATATTTTAGAAAAACATTGCCCAGAAATTCAATATAGAGGCTAGTGATGAGAAAGAATATATATGTTGGGTTTATGGATGGATGGTGAACAAGACTAAAGTAATAAGGATAACTAGACCAATATATATTTTATATATAATAGATTTGTAATTTCAAAACTATTGGGAGTTCCCAGTAGGGAAAATTCATCTGGCAAAGCAGATCATGTGCAATTTACAATTGTAGAAAGTTGCCTAGGTTAGGAGAATAGGGGGTAGGGAGAAGGAGAAGGCAATAAATTGATAAGATATTAGTGTTTGACATCATTTCTTCTTGACTTCCAGGTCTACTTTTAGTAAAATATAGTTTCCTTCCTTATCTCTTTTAATTAGATCTATTTTTGTTTTTACTTGATCCGAGATAAGGATTGCTACCCCTGCCTTTCTTTGTTCATCTGAAGCATAGAAGAGTCTGCTCCAGCCCTTTACCTTCACTCTGTATGTATCTCTATGCTTTAGATGTGTTTCTTGTAAACAACATATTGTAGGATTATGGCTTTTAATCCAGTCCGCTACCCGCTTCCGTTTTATGGGAGAGTTCATCCCATTCACATTCACAGTTAAAATAACTATATCTGTATTCCCTGCCATCTTATTTACCCAGAGTTATGATTTTCTCTTCCCTTTCCCCTCTCTCCCTTCCCTCCTCCCCAGTACTTTGCTCTTGATGACCACCTCCCACCAATAATCCTCCTCCCTTTAGAGTCCCTCCCTTCCCTTTATACCTTTCCCCTAATCATTCTATTAGTTTATCCCTTTCTGTTTCTCCCCTCCCTCCTACCTTCCCACAAGGAGGGTCAGGCCTTTCTTTGAAGCCAAATGTGTCTGATATACTCTCTTAGAGTCCAATCTAATGAGAGTAAGGTTTACACAATACTCATCACCCTCCCTTCTTTCCCTCAATTATATTAGATCTTCTATGTCTCTTTATGAGATTTTGCCTTATTTTACCTCCTTTATTTTTACTTTATTTTGCCTCCCTTCCCCCCTCCCCCCTTTTTCTTTATCAGTATGGTATCTCTTCCACCTCTAATTTCTTTTCCATTATTATCAAAGAAAAGTCAAATTATACTGCCATTCTTTAAGGATACCTATAGTAGAAATATAGTTCTCAAGAATTTTCCTTTTTACCTTTTTATGCTTCTCTTGAGTTCTCTATTTGGAGGTCAAATTTTTTGTTCAGATCTGGTCTTTTCATTAGAAATAGGTGAAATTCTCCTGTATCATTGAATGACCATCTTCTTCCCTGGAAGATGATGCTCATTCTAGCTGGATAACTTATTCTTGGCTGTAATCCAAGTTCTTTTGCCTTTCGGAATATCTGATTCCAGGCCCTTCGATCCTTTAAAGTGGAAGCTGACAGATCCTGTGTAATTCTAATTACAGTTCCTTGGTATTTGAACTGTTTCTTTCTAGCTGCTTGCAATATCTTTTTCTTGGTGCGATAGTCCTGAAATTTGGCCACGATATTCCTTGGGGTTTTAATTTTGGGGTCTCTTTCAGGAGGTGATCAGTGAATTCTTTCAATGCCAATTTTGCCTTCTGATTCTGAAACATCAGGGCAATTCTCTTTCATGATTTCTTGGAAGATAGCATCCAGGTTCTTTTTTTCATCGTGGCTTTCAGGGAGTCCGATAATCCTTAAATTGTCTCTCCTGGATCTGTTTTCCAAGTCAGTTGTTTTTCCTAGGAGATATTTCATATTTTCTTGTATTTTTTCATGTTTTTGTTTTTGTTTGACTGATTCTTGAAGTCTTATTGAGTCATTTACTTCTATTTGTTCAATTTTAATTTTTAAAGTATTATTTCTTTCAGTTATCTTTTTTAGCTCCTTTTGTAGCTGGCCATTTGAATTTCTTGATTCAATACATTCTTTTTCCATTTTGCCAGTTTTATTTTTCAGTGAATTGTTGTCTTTTTCCAATTCACCAATTTTGTTTTTCAGTGAATTGTTGTCTTTTTACAATTCACCATTTTTATTTTCCAGTGAATTGGTGATTTTTTCCAATTCACCAATTTTGTTTTTCAGTGAATTGTTTTCTTTTTCCAATTCACCAGTCCTATTTTCCAGTTTTTGATATTTCTGTTGCACTGATCTCAATTTATTTCCCCATTCTTCTTCTAGCTCTCTTTTGAGATTCTTAATGCAATCATCCAGGTAAGCCTTCTGAAAGGGAGACCAACTTAAGTCTGCCTTTGTGGCTTCATCTGGGATTGTTTTCATAATGTCAGGATCTGGGGACTCTTCTATTTTTTCTTTGTAAAAGCTTTCTATGGTGAGAGCTCTCTTCTGCTTCTTGCTCATGATTTAAAGTTGGGATATTGGTCACCAGCAGAGAATACTGCAACAATTTGTATTTGCCCTGGGGCAGTTTGCTGAGTTGACTTCTGGTCTGAGCCCGGTCGGGCTAGATTCACACTAGGACCACGTTTTCAGCTGGTCTGGATCCACCCTTTTCCAAAGGCAGATCTGCCAAAGCACCTGCCCGCAAGCAGAGCAAAGTGGCCCAGGTGTCTCCCAGGGGCTTCCTGGGTGCCTTAAATCCGCCCCTCTATCAATGCCCTGACTTCCGCCCTGGCTGGAGTCTGATTGCGACCAGCGGCCGATTTCCCGGGAGGCTAACCTTCTCCAGGGTTCTTTCAAGGTAGATTTTTTTTTTAAATTTTTATTTTATTTGCATAATATATGTGTGGGTAATTCTTCAACAATAACCCTTACATAGCTTTCCGTTACAAATTTTTCCCCCCAACTCCCCACCCCTCCCCTAGATGGCAGGATATCCACTATATGTTAATTATGTTAAAATATTGGCAAATCGAATATATGTATACATATTTCCAAACTTATCATTGGTGTGCAAGAAAAATCTTATCTACACAAACGATATATCAGATAAAGGAAACACAATGTAAGCAAACATCAATCAAGGAGTATGAGAATGTTATGTTGTGGTCCACATTTCGCATCCCTCTCTCTGGGTGTATATGGCTTTCTTCAGTGAACAATTGGAGGTGGTTTGAAACATTTCATTGTTGAAGAGAGCCATGTCCATCAGAATTGATCGTCATATAGTACTGTTGTTGCCGTGTATAATGATCTCCTGGTTCTGCTCATTTCACTCAGCATCAGTTCATGTAAGTCTCTCCAGGCCTCTCTGAAATCATCTTGCTGGTCATTTCTTACAGAACAATAATATTCCATAACATTCATATACCATAATTTATTCAGCCATTCTCCAATTGAAGGGCATCTATTCAATTTCCAGTTTCTAGCCACTACAAAAAGGGCTGCCACAAACATTCTTGCACATGTGGGGCTTTTTCCTTCCTTTATGATTTCTTTGGGATATAAGCCCAATAGAAATGCTGCTGGGTCAAAGGGTATGCACAGTTTGATAACTTTTTGAGCATAGCTCCAAATTGTTCTCCAGAATGGCTGTATCCGTTCACAGCTCCACCAACAATGCATCAGTGTCCCAGCCCTCCCACAACCCCTCCAACATTCATCATTAATTTTTCCTGTCATTTTCAAGGTAGATTTTTGATAGAAGTGGGTTGTAGTCCAAGTGTTTGGCGGAGCCCTCACTCCAAAACCAGTTGGAAGGCTCACTTTGTCTGGGTCTGAGGGAAGGTCTCAGGAGTTCACAGAGAATGGTGTCTGCAGTTTGCCATCTTGGCTCCACCCCCCTCCAGGTCTACTATTTTAGTATCACATTCTTCTACTTAATGAGCAATAATAACAGCCCATTATAATTAATAACAATGAATAACTAGCATTTATGCAGCACTTGAGGTTTACAAAATTCTTTAGTTACATTATCACATTGTATCCTATAATTTCTTCTTAGACCAAATAATAATGAATGTTCACTTTCTAAAAATATGTGGAATGAAGTTTCCAGAAAAAAAAAAAAGAGAGAGAGAGAAAGTATGGGGAAGATGAGGTAGCAATGCAGCTAGACTCTCTTGAATTTTCATCCAAATGATTTTAAAATAATATTTAATTAAGTTTTGATAGAGCTAACAAAAACTTGAGATGGGACATTTTTCCCATCTCAGCAAATAAGGGAGTTGGCAGGTAATCTGTGGCACAGGGGTTGGTACAGGAGATAGAACACTGGATCAGAACCAGAAAGACCAATATTCTTGAGTTGAAATTCGGTCCCAGACTCTTTTTACTGACTTTGTGACCCTGGGCAAGTCATTTAACCCTGTTTCAATCAGTTTCTTTTCTGTAAAAATGAGCCGAGGAGGAAATGGTAATCCATTACTGTATTTTTACCAAGAAAACCCCAAATGAGGTCACAATGAGGCATATATATTAATGAACAACAAACAAAAATATTTTGATTACAACCCTAAAAAATAGTGCATATTAGTATCCTCATTTTATAGAAAAGGGAAACTGAAGACATTAATCAATGTAACATCTATTAAATATCTGAGGCCATATTTGAACGCTAATCTTCCTTATTCTAGCTCTAGCATTCCAACACCTCACCATTTTGATATTCTTTTCTTTCTTGTTCAATACTATTTGTGGCCTACATAGTCCTCAGAAAATCTGGGGAAATTATCAGCAAAATATCATTGTTGACCTCAATAATCCAATATTATGTTGTCAACAGAAATAAGAATAGAAGCCATCATACTGAATATTTCCCCAAGCTATTCTCATTTCACAGTAACAGACATTTATTTATTTGTTTGTTTTTGTTATTTGCTTACCAGTTTACTGAGTTCTGGTGTGACTGGAGGGAAAACACATAAATGAAACTCCTTATTCATTGTTAAGTGTCTTATACTTAAAAGTCAAAGTCTAAATAATGGATCACACTTTCTTTGTTGGCCTTCAGAGATTTCAACAGGTCTTCCACCTTGGATTCCTTATAGTATATGAAGTAGATTAATCATTACTAATTTGTTGGAAATATCAGGAATTACCTGACTCCAAGAGAACAGTAAAAAATGACAATCATTTTAGAACTGCTGGTGAAAAAGGTATTTTCAAGAAACTAAGCGAAATTTTTGTATGACAATAACCAAGGTCTTAAAAAAAGAAAAAAACACAAACTTTAATCCTCAGTGAACAAAGAACAAAAAAAAAAGAAAGCCAAACCTAGATGTGACTGAATCAAGAGCAGAATTCTATTTCATTTTCCAATGTGTTAAGTAAAAATTATAAAATGACAAATTAATTTACGGTATATGAATTATCCATCCACAACTCTAATACCAAATGAAATTGTTTTAAAATTTCAGAAGATGCCAATCGAAATTATAAAGTAGCTATCACAAGTGTAAATGGGGTCAGAAGGAGGCCGGGAAGAGATAATTTTGCAGTTTTTCAAAAGAGAATATAATGGGAAAAATAACTGAGTACAGGCCCTAATAGACCAGCAGACATATACTTCTACTCAACAACCTTGAAGTATTCTGAAAGACAATATTGTCCTCAGGAATAAATGGGTCTTGAGGCTGGGAATGAAATATAGACCTTTGTACCTCCCTGTTGTCTATCTAAATTTGACCCAGATTAGCAGTAACCAAAAAGAGCTGCTTGGCATTACTGAGGTTAGGTCACTTTGAAATACCAGTTTCTTTCTTCACTGTTAGAAATCACCAACACAAATTACCACTTTTGATGATGGACAGCAGTCAGACAAATGAGGACCAGAAACAGAGTTACTCTGTGACCTCTAAGGTATTGCTCCAAAATATCTGTGACGCTGATATTGGTCAGAGGGCAAAGGTGGCATTATCATGGCCTCTCCTGCATTTGATTTTGTAAATCAGTTTTCAGTCTGTTCCTTTTTTTCAGGCCCTTGCCATCATGATTATCAAAAACTTCAAGTAAATAAAAAGATACAGGAGAAAAAAGAGCTTTTTCCACTTTCATCTGAAAATAATAGAGTAAAATATGTCTCAAAATATCAAGGAAGACAAAAAGAGACAAATAGGTAATAAGAATAAAAGTGATAGCATTTTTAATGCCTCAAATAATACTTCCATTTACATCTTATGTAATGTAGGAACTATCATGTTCATTTCAATATAAAGTTGAAAGGTGAATTATTTTTCTTAAGAGTATATATTTAGAACAGGAAGGAAATCCAAGTGTTCTTCCTTTTTGTGAAGTGCATTTTCCATTAGTTATTGTAGGATACACTCCTGTGATCAAAGGTGGGGGATATTCAGGAGGCTGTACATGACCATCTGGACATGTACTAATAGAGATCAGAGATCCTTGGGGAGTTCAGAATTAATTTTCCAACATAAAGCCAAAAATGGGAAAGGCAAGGATAGAGATGTCAGGGAAATGATTTTTTAAAACTACCTTTTTTCTTAAATAAGAAGAGGATATTTATGTCATTTGATAATCTTCACATGGACGGAGCCTGTAGGCTGAAGTCCACTTGCAGAGAATTATAGACAGAGTGAGCCAATTTTCCCTTTTTTTCTAAAATGTTCCCATGCATTTAGATATGGTGTGGCAAAACTCTGTAGAGAGAAATGGGGATACAGAGAGAAGAGAGATGATACAAAGTTTCTTTACATATCTCTGATACTACCTCAAAAAGGCAGTGGTCAAAGAAGATATTTGTGGAAAAGAAAATGTTAATTTAAAGTTATGAAAAAGTGGTCTAATAGGTATAGAGATTAGTACTTTGATTATTGCCACCATGGATAGGTCATAAAGATAAGAGAGTTTCAAAGGAAGGGAGTAAAAGGGAAGAAGTAGAAGTTTCAAAGGATTTCCTAGGTGCTTTTCTATAGTTCATTCTGGACAGAAAGACAGGACATCAGCACGTTGTCCAAAGAGTCAAAGACAGCAGCTGTAGTAGAAGTATGTATTACCCTTAGTAAATGGCTAAAGAAAAACAGTCTGAGTTTGAGAAAACAATGTTATTATCTAGGGATCCTTACAAATCATCAGCTCTTTTCTATCTGTAGACAGAAGAATCATGTTTTTTACCTGCCCATAATTTCTTACACACTGCATTTTTTGTTGAATTGTTACTTCCCAAACTATACTTTTCTTCATCTTTAACCTTCTTTCCCCATTCTGAACACCCTACACCTTTCAAGGAATGACCTGATAAGAACAAAATCAAATTAATCCTTTATTTTCATTGAATGTAGGTGAACAGAATTGTTATTCAATGTGCATGTGGGTGAAGTGAATCCAGACAAATTAATTACCCCTAAGTAAAACCCAGGGGCTCAAAAGAATTCAAGGCAGAACCAATTCAAAAAAGCAACTTTACCCTCTCTGATCTATATTGAAATACTCCCAGATGAGAAACTCCTTCCAGAGCACATACTAGCTGTACCTAGGACATTGAAAGGCTTCAATGTGTCACTGAAGAACTGAAAAAAGCTTCCAATTCATTCCTAAGTATAATTAGAAATATTAAGTTATGGTTTAATGTGTCCCACTTTTTATAATATTGTCCTATTTATCCCTCAGCCAAGCTTTATGCAACTATCTAGCATCTGCTATCTTTCTTCCTTACTAACAACTCCTTTTGTAACATTGTAACATTGCAATATCACCACTTCTGTCTTGATGACCCTCGTTAGGGACCATGATGTTGCTGATCTTTGTTTCCCTTGTCTCTTTTGTGAGTACCTTTTCTTACTGTCATTCTCTAAATGTGGAAATACTTCCTTTATCTATTTGATATTTTGTCATTGTTATTTGTTGTTGTTTATTTATTTATTTGCCCCCCTTTCTTCTTTCTGAAGAATAATACTTTCCCCTGGATTCATATCATTAAGTAAATGCTTTGAACTTTGTTTTTCTAAATAAAAACAAAAAAGGTGGGGGGGCAGAAGAAAGCCTTTGCTTGACCCCCACTAATCTGAACAAATGACTTTGCTATGAAGTTCATTTCCTTTGTAATTGGGTTTTGCACATGGTTAGATTACCTAAAATGGTAAAACCTACATGGCACATTCAAAAACTTGCTTTTAGAACTCAGTAGAACTGGTGTAGATATAGTAGGAAACACTCCACATGGTTCTGAGAAACTGGGTTAGAGTTTTGGTTGAATTGTGTGTATGTGTGGTTTGTGTATTTATGTTTACTTTTTAATTCTGGGTGCAGGGAGTGAAATCTCCAACCAGGGAAATCAAATCATGAGGACTTTGGAGTCCATGATTCTAAGACATTTCTTGCATCAAGCTTGGGAGACACCAGGGTTCTAGGAAGAAAGCCCAAGTCTGAATTACTACTACTTCCTCAACACTGGTATCATTTTTACCATATTAAAACTGTTTTCTCAATGGTTCATAATGTTTTCTTAATTTCTATATCTGCTGATCTTTCCTTATTCTTCATTCTCCTTGATATTTCTACTGCATTGGGTACCCCTGACAAATTCGTCGTCTTCTTGCATATTTTCTTCTCTTCTCTTGTTTTCTCTTGATTTTTTTCTTTTCTTTAATTTTTCTTACTTTTCGGTTTCCTTGTATTTTGAGGGGTTGTTATTCTTTGTTTTCTTAGCACCTTGTAAGAGTCAATTTCCTGCCATTTTGACCCTGAAACTGTGATGAGGGCCTCTACTTTCTTAAAACCAATTATGAGTATTCCTCTCTGAGACCTAGAACTGCTTGTTGCTGTGTAGAATAGATATTATAGATCTTGTGGCTTCTCAGAGACTATCTGCTAAAGTACGTGAAGTCTTGGGCCTCAGTCTCAAGGTCTGAGTCTCAGGTTCCTAGGGGAAAGAAAACTTTAGAACAATGAAACTTTTGCTTGCATTACCTCATTTTTAGTCACCCATAATGACTCCACCTACAATATAGGGAAAGTAACTGCAAGAGCCATTGAAGACAAAGCTAAGCATTAGGAGATTTGGGGGAGGGGTTTGGGTAGTGCTTATCTTTTTAACCTTGTTTCTCAACCCCCTATTGGCTCTCCTCATTCTTGACTGTCCAGGAGTGGAGATTGCCTGCTTCTGGTGAGATTGTAATAAAACTTTTTATCTTCACTTTGAGAGGTCTCCGAGTAGTCAATTTGGTTAGGGTCCTTGTACTCCACACATTGCCAATCAATGTCTTCTGCACATAGTACTAGTAAAGACTCCCCTGTAATCTCTTTTTGATCAATTTTCTGACTACCTTACTATCTCTGTCTGGAGAGCTTTTGAAGGTACTGCTGCTGCCAATGATATCTCCAGGGCCCAAACCTGCTATTCTGGCCACTGTCCAGGATTGTGGAGTCTGTGACTACTATAGTAAAAAATGAAGCAAAGGATGGCCTCTTCTACCTTGTTAAAAATGAAAGAAAAATGTCATTTTGAGAAAAGAAGATTCTTAAGGTTCCTAGGCAAGCCAGAAGTCCCTACCCTATTCTCCATTCTGTAAGTCTCACTTTTTAATCTCCATAAAATGAAGATTAAAGTAATTATTTTATATACCAACTTCACAGAATTATTTTTCAGGTAATCTCTGTTGGGTACCCCCTAATTTGTCTTAGACTAGAAAATTTCTTCTTATACATTTCTGGAGGTTTAGTATGTGAAACTAGTTGTTTGACCATAAATAAGTCATTTAACCTCTCTGAAGCTCAGTTTACTTCTTTGTAAATTAAGACTAATAAATATATAGTCATTACCCTACAGGATTACTGTGAAGATGATATGACATAAATATATAAAACACTCTAAAGTGTTATAAAAATCCACTATTGTTATTCTATTTCCACTGTGCATCCGGAGAAGCTATTACTCACTACTGAGATCTACTTATTTATTTATCCTTGTCAAAAAATGCTTCACTTTCTCCAAGAATCAATTGTAGAACCACCTTCATGAAACCTTTCTTTATTTTTGTCCTGGAAGTATTTATATCTCTTCCAATTTTCCTAAAACACTTTGTTTCTGGGCAAGCCATAGAACCTCTGTTGTTCTCATTTTCTTCATATGAGGAATGTGAAGTAAGGATTACTTCAAAAAGAGGATAACTTCACACCTGTCAGATTGGCTAAGATGATAGGAAAAGATAATGATAAATGTGGGAGAGGATATGGGAAAACTGCAACACTAATGCATTGTTGGTAGAGTTGTGAACTGATCCAACCATTCTGGAGAGCAATTTGGAACTATACCCAAGGGATATCAAACTGTGTATATATCCTTTGATCCAGCAGTGTCTCTACTGGGTGTGTATGCCAAGGAAATCATAAAAAAGGAAAAAAAAATGCACATGTGCAAAAGTGTTTGTGGCAGCCCTTTTTGTAATGGCAAGAAACTGGTAACTGAGTGAATGTATATTATGGAATATTATTATTCTATAGGAAATGATTAGCAGACTGATTTCAAAAAGACCTTTCATGAATTGATGCTAAGTGAAATGAATAGAACCAAGAGAACAGTGCACATAGCAACAATAAGATTGTGTGATGGTTTTTTCAACAATGAGTTGATTCGGGTCAATTTGAATAGATTTATGATGGAAAAAGCCATCTACCTCCGGAGAAAGGAGCATGGGGACTCAATATGAATGACAACATAGTATTTTCACCTTTGGGTTACTGTTGTTTGCTTGCTTGTTTTTGATCTGATTTTTCATGTTTGGAAATATGTTTTATAAGAATTGCATGTTTAACATATATTGGATTATATACAATTCTATTGTATGTATATGTATATATACATGCATATATATGTGTATATATATATATATACAGAGAGAGAGAGAAGAAGAAGAAGAAGAAGAAGAAGAAGAAGAAGAAGAAGAAGAAGAAGAAGAAGAAGAAGAAGATTACTTGCTGTCTAGGGGAGTGGGAAGGTGAGGGGAAAGGAGGGAGAAAAATCTGGAACACAAGGTTTTGCAAGAGTGAGTGCTGAAAACTATCTTTGCATGCATTTTGAAAAATAAAAGGACATTATTATAAAAAAAATGAGGTTAATGATAGTACCTGACTCCTAATAAGATTGCAATTTATTACTCTGCTTGGCACATAGAGGGCAGTTAGGTGATGCAGTCAATAAAATGAGTATGAAAACAATTATTTTATATAACAAATTCACAGAATTATTTTTCGTGTACTTTCTGTTGGATACCCCTTAATTTGTACACCTCAGGCATCTAGGCCTTAGGCCTGGACTCAGGGAGACTTCTCTATATATCTTCAATTCTAGCCTCAGACACTTTCACTGTATGATCATGGGCAAGTCAATTAACTCTCTTCGCCTCTGATCTTCATCTATAAAATGAGTTAGAGAAAGAAATGATAGACTACCATGGATCACTAAGAGTTGAGCATGACTGACATGACTCAACTTCATACTAAAAAGTACTATGTTAATGTTAGCTACTTTTACTTGTCTGGAAGCTTATTTTATCCTCAATATACTGTGATATATAATATTATACATATATTATTCCTCAATACACTATAAACTTTTAGAGCAGAGAGTATATCTTTTTACAATTTTTTATCTGCAATACTGAGTGCAGCAAATTGAGAATGTAATTGAATTTTAAAATACAAACTATAAATGTATTTTGAAATGAATGAATTATTCCATTTTCTTAGCTTTCACTTCTTGTATGCATGCATGTTTATTTATTTATTAATTTATTGAGTCAATAATTTGGGAATTTGCTTTTTATAGGACTCAAACTTCCAGAACAATAATTCTGTGAAGTTGGTATATAAGTATTATTTTTGTCCTCATTTTATAGAGGTTAAAAAGAGAGCTTGGGGAATGAGGGTGAGGATTCGGGGAAGGACTTCAGGCTTTCCCAGAAACCCTGAGGATCTTCCCCTCTCAGATTGATTTTGTCTTTTATTTTTGACTAGATAGAAGAAGCAATCCATTGCTTCCTTTCTAATATGGCCTTAATTACTGAATGGACATTGCCTCAGTCTAACTGATACCTGGGAAAAACATGAACTTAATGGGATCAAGGTTTCCCACTGCATTCGCGTCCAATTCTAAGTCATCCTGACCTTTATTTTGTCATAGGACCCACATAGGACCTAACTTCGGAGGAGTAAATGAGGCTGGTGACTCTGGGTGAGAATGAAGGACAAACAACCACCTATCAAAATTGGACAGGTGAAGACATCCATCCAAACTTAGTGTAGTTACTAAGTTGAAGTGTTCTTTATTACATTGTATTCTCTTCCAAATTAACTCCAAATTAAGCTATATTTTTCTCGTGAAAAAAAGAAGTGTGCTTTGTGTTTTAAACTTTCCACAGTGATTTGCACAAAATATTTGTAGATTAATTGAATATTTGGGGGTGAAGGCAGAGTGGGAATGGTCAGGATCTATATGACCAAAAGGTGCCAAATAATAAAATGTCCTTCTGAATCTTTCTTAGGTATCTTGGGAATCTTTTTCCCACTTAAGACAGAATACAAACCAATCTGAAAAACTTCTACCTCACCTTACAGTAATCGTCCTCTGGGATTTTATTTTGTAAAAAGTTTAGCATAAAATTCATAGAGTTGGCAGTGTGGGAGTGGTGCTTGTGGAAAAAGGGAAGGACTGAAGGAACAAATCAAGATGGAGGGAAGGAAGGCAGTGGAAGGAGGTGCTGAACCACTTGATTTTGAACCTGAATCAAGTTCCATCTATTTTGTCTTTGAAGATGCCGGCAGAATTCCCAAAGGCAAAGAAGAGACTTACCAGAGCTCTGCTATGGGCATTCTGATGTATAATATACTTTTGTAAATACAGTAAAGATTTTGGTTCTAAACTAGACTTTTTTTTCTATAGGCAATATTTTCAAAAACACAACATTCAGGTTTGATACTGGAAAAGCCATTTGTGAAAAGCAGTTTTCCCATAATTTAATATAATGCACTTCATAAATGCTGCACAAATACAAAGCTAAAACATTTCTTCTACTATATGTTTTTTAGCCTTATAGTAACTTTATTTGACTTTGTATTATGTATATATGAGTGTATGCATGTATGTATGCATGCATGTATTTTATTGCAGGGTATTTGAGGGGGTCAGAAGAAAAGAGAAATACTCCAAGGAAACAATTTAAATGTGTATATATATATGTGTGTGTGTGTGTGTATATATATATACATATATATATATATATATATATAGGTATTGACTGACTAACTAGACAGCAGTGTAAAAGAAAAAAAAATAATCTAACACACCTGCATATATGAAGAACATAAACAGTCTGCCTCAGAATCATATTTTATTTCCATTTTCTTGCTTCTAACAATATAATTTATAATATTTCATATTCTGCTATTTTCCTCAGCTACAAATTACTCTCAAGGCTGTTTCCAACATCATAATCATTTTGATGGGGTTTTTTTGGCATTTCATTTTCTTTTTTCTTACTTGTACCTCTTATGTGATTGTGCCTGTGGTACAAGTGAGAAATGAAGAAATATGAAAGGCTGAAAACATAATAATCATTGTGTTTTAAGAATTATCCAATGATTAATTGGACAGGGATAATATCTTAAAGTAGATGTTCACTAGCCATGCTTTTAAAATGGTTATTCTAGAAAAGGTAAGACTTTACTGTTTTCTTCATATCAGTTTGAGTGTTTAATAAATGTCTGTTAAATAACAAAGGAGCCTTCACTAAAATTTTACTTTTTTTCCATATTATCTCACATGCCATCAAAAGGAATCAGTTTCCCTTCTGCAAAATCCTTGTGGCTTATCACCATGAAACTATGTCAGCAAAACATTGGGAAAACATTATCACTGACATTCAGAGACGTTTTTGGTTGCGATAGGGAAAGGCACCCACATTAATGTTGATAAAGGGAAATGATGCAAAACCCAGCTGATTTGGTTAATGGGACATATGAAAAACACTTCTGTCTTCATTTGAAGCTAATGTGTATTTGGCAAACAACTGCATTTTTTTCAAGAGTTAGAAGATAAATCTGATTCATTTTTGTTACAATGTACTTCACCTAAAGAGAATTTTTTGAATATACAACATTGTTCCCATTTTCCCATAACAGCCATTAGAGACAGAGAAAATATGCATAGGATTTTCACCTGGAAATGACTTTTCTCTTGGTATGCTCCCTTTGGAGGGCTGTGCTCTGTGAAGTTATTAACTCAAAGTTTAGATAATTTTAATCTCAGAATAAGAAACAGAATGCTATTGGAGATGCTATGGTACATGGGATATTAGACTTCATATATGGTAATTCTACACATATATCCTGCTTAGCTAGGTGACTGTAAATAAGGCCTTTAACCTTTATGATTTTCAAACTCTTCATTTATAAAATGGGGACAAGGATAGCTATGGAATTTAACTTATCTAGTTATTGTAGGGATGAAATTAATACAAAGGGCTAAGTATATTTTAAAGCCTCATATAAATGTCTGTTATTGATATATGTTGTTCTAACTTTTGTAACCTTAATTTATTGCCTTAGATTGAGCTGAACTAATTTTGGCATCTGTATAGGATCATATAGCAGAGAGCAAAATAAAGGCAGTGTTCCACTGAAACATGAGAACTTACTTTCACTATCTGCTTTTTCTATAATTAAGTGAAAATAAATATATAGTTAATATATATATATATATATAGACATATACACATGAATACATATAGGCCTACCCATATGTATACACATATGTTTATGCACATGTTTGTGTTTACATGTTCATAAAATATTACTTATATTATTGAAACAACTAGGGGGCACAGTGGATAAAACACTGTACCAGATGAAGTCAGGAATACCTGAATTCACATCTGGCATTAGACGTTACTGGCTGTGTGACTCTGGACAAGTCACTTAATCTCTAACTCAGTTTTCTTATTGCTAAAATGCATATAATAATAGTACTTATCTCCAAGGGTTTTGTAAGGATAGAAATTAAAGACTATTATTAAAGAGCTTTGTGAACATTCAAGTACTATATAAATCCTAGCCATTATTCTTGTGAGTATCAATAAATTCATCAAAAAGAAAAAAAAATACAAAAGCATAATTTAAAGAGATTGCTGTGCAATTTGTCATGCAGCCATGCCTCTTAAATCCCCCTTTATCCCCCCTACTTCCCCTGCCTATAGAACAAATAGAAAATACTTGAATGAAAAGCTGGGTGATATGGTTGATATGCTATTATTTCAAAGTTATAATCATTCACAAGGGATACAAGTAGAAACAGTGTGAATTTATAAAATATAAAAGTCAACTCAGGACCCCTCTGAGGCCTTGACTTTGCTTTTCACCTAGCAGTTTCAAATAGGCGAAAATATGTGTAATAATGAGATCGATTTTATATATGAAGTGGATAATAATTAAACAGCAATTACTTTCTTAATCAATATCATCATACACTAATTAGTCTAATTATTTGATAATTAAATTAATATTACTGAGAAAGATCACTGATTTAGATTTTGGGAAAAAAAAAAAAAACTTTAGATTTCACTTAATACCACTACTTCATTTTATAAATATGGAACTGAAACTCAAAGAGTAACTTGTCCAAGGTGACAAACATACTAAACTGATAGTAAATGGCAAAGAGAGGGTTATGGATTTTCTGATTTCAAACTTTCATTCATTTTACTCTATCATGCTCCCTTTTTTTTAACCAAGATAAAATTTTGCGTGTATGAAAAGTGATGTGAATATGTATGTATCCATTTGTGTGTATATTCATATATATTTCATTTTTTGGGGGCATCTATATGTATATAAGTGTGTGTATATCAGTGTGTTTATATCTACATTTCTCTCTATTCATCTCTATCTATCTATTTATCTATCTATTCCATCTGATCCAAGCTCCATTTAGTCATTGTTTGGATCCTGATTGACCTAAATTCATTCATTTACTTATTTATTTAGATTTTGTTTTGGACTAGATGAAAGGAGATGCTTAACTTCAATTACTACCCAGCCTAAATTACAGAATGGGTGCAGCTTCAGGCAAATTGAGAATTGTTGAAGACTTTAACTTAAAAAGACCAAGGTCTCCCACTGCATCCAAGGCCATTTCCAGTCTTCTTGATCTATATCTAGCTACTGGACTCAGATGGCTCTGGAGGGGAAAGTGAGGCAGGTGACCTTGCACAGTCCTCCCTCCCTTAAATCCAATTTACTTGCATGATATGGAGTCACCTTCCTGAGGTCATAGTCCTCCTCAAGAATGAAGAACAAACAAGAAAAACGATAGAAATGATAGGACTTCGAAATGGAAGGGACTCTAAGACATCCAATTTCTCAAGTTTACTTCTCCCTAATTTTAATGTTACCACTGAAAAACAAGGACAGAATGCCCCATATATGTGTGTGTGTATGAATTATCTATATCTATCTATAAAATATATGTAAGTATATTTATATAACTATTTATCTTTGTATCTATCTATCTATCTGTCTATCTATATCTATATTTTCCCCTGGGTTTTCAGGCTATTAAACCTTGTATTTAGGCTGGCTTCATTAAATATGTATGTCTTCAGAAATCTGACTCCTAATACATATTACAAACAATCTGCACTCACAGCAATTATATTCTGTCTAATGGGCTCTGTAATAGTAATACCACCATGGGGAAGCATATGAAGAAAGGTAAAATGCTAAAAATATCAGCATACCATATTATTTTAAGTGATAGCCCAATAATTTATGTATGAGAAAGCTACTACCAGTCTGGAATGTGACCCTAGATTATGCAAGAAAGTGAAATATTGAAATTCATCTTTGTTCATTTTTTAAAGACAGAAGACAAAAGGAATATAATAAGCATGGAAATAAAAGGATTAGGTCATACCAGTGTCATTTTGTCACTGAACTATGATTATGAATTTTTTCAAAATTCAAAATAAATAAATCACTCCTGAATAGTCTATACTTAGGTTGTGGTAGAATATATGATACAAATATACCCACATGTAGTACATACTTGTATGTAGATAAAAATACAAAAACGTCTTATATGCATTCTCTGTAATACAATATTCATATGCATTTTCATATATTTCAAATGTGCAAGGTGTCTATGAGCATATAATTATATTTAATTAATATCTCCCTACATATTCATTTGTATGATGTATATATGCATATATATTACAAATATATGGCTGTATATTTTTCTCTTGAAAATAAACTTCAAAAGGAATAGAGTGAAAACACTTGCATTGACCCCCCCCCAAAAAAAAAAAAATGTCTCTCTCTGTTACTCTGAATCTATTTGTCCTGCATTTGATGAGTCTGTGATGACAAGGATAATGACATGCCCTGTACTTTGCTGAAACCACAATGTGTGGGTCTGGAATAACTGCAAGTTTGGGGTTTTGTATTTTGAGGTTTTTTTTTTTTTTAATTTGAGCTGCCTTTTCTTGTTTGTTTGTTTGTTTTAACATAAACCACTGAATTTCTCTGGTGTGTTATGACATGCCAGAATCATGACAAGGTGTCTGGATCATCACTAGGGATGTTTTATATAGTGCTTAGGACACAAGGAGGGTTAGTATCATAAGGAAAAGAATTCAAGTTTGCATTAAATAAATGTTTGACTTTATAAAAGTATTCTGAGTAAATAGGAAATAACTGCATGCTTTAGATGTATTATTATTTTTGTTGTTGCTGTTTAAAATGAAGTCATAATATAAATCTATATTATATCTATAATATATGCATATAAATTATGTTATATATGTTATTTGTCTATATCTATATATGTTATATATTATATCCAATATATCTATATTATCTATATTATATATCTACATAGATATTAAAGGACAACTGTAAAACTTGTTGACATTTCCCATTTGACTAATTCTCCATACAAACTACAGCATAAAGACAGAGGAACTTATGTTTAAATAAGTGCTTAGACATGGTTAATTCACTTCACCTCCCTGAAACACAATTTCTCATTTGCTAAGAGAATCAATTTCAGAGGATCTTTGAGAAGATCAAATTCAAGTCAATGAACATTTTATTAAGGACTTATTGATTGCCTTGTGCTAGGCAGTGAGGATAAAATGATAGAACAAAAACAGTCCCTCCTCCCAATCAAAAATATTTTGGAGAACAATGAATATACTCCATATGCAAAGTAAACATAAGTACAATTTTTACTTGAGACAACAGGGAAGGATTTATAGGAAATAAGAGTTATTGGTGAGTATGAATGTAGCTAGAGAAATCCAGACAAAAAGGTAAAGAAATGAATTCAAGGAATTAAAGAACCACATGAGTAGGAAATAAAATGCTGTAACAAGGGGGAAAAATTAAGCCAATTTGATCAGAATGCAGAGTATGTGAAAGGAAAATAGATTGGATGTAGATTGTAAAGTTCTTAAAATGAAGTCATGTATTAAAAGTACTCTGAAGAATACAAGGATCTATGATTTCTTCTGCTTGAGATACATTTATCCAAAGGATGAAAGGATGCTGCATCTATGACTAATTAGACAAATCTTAGGGAATATCCCGAGGCACTAAGAGGTACATAAAGACTTGGGCAGTCATGTAGTAAGTGAGAGAATTTAAACCAAAGTTTTCTGGATTTTAAGCACAATGAAGTATTACATTATTATGTCAATATATTGTCATTCATCATCAAAATATTTATTAATAATGAAAATTATCATGATCATCTCAGGCCTGCTTAAACACTTCATTTTTTATTTATATTTATCAAAAAACAGTATGTTGTGAGAGAAAGGAAATTTTCCTAATAATTATTATTTGCATGACTCCTTTTCTGATAGAAAGAATGATGACTATGTGCCTATTTTAGGGAGAGGTGAATTGGCAGGAGACCTTTGGAGAAGAGAGACCTGATTCTTCCCTCCTTTGAGAGAAGATATACAGGATTTTACATTATCTCTGGAGGAAAAAAAATTGGAATGAAAGAAAGAAAACAGATTTTGAATAGCAGGCATAGACAGGAAATCTAATTCCATGATTTCCTGATTTCCATTTTGCTTGCCTAACAACTTTAGGAAATTTCCTTTGGGTGAAAACAAGGATTCTACCTTGGGTGAAATGCGATATATTGTCTCTATTCAGAGAAGTCATTTGGTCTGTGTATTGCATAGTATGTTCTAATCTATATAACTTCTTTGGTTTTTGGTGTCTTATCTAATTATACAAATAAATTAGGCCTTTTTCACTTGATCTTTTCCTTTCCAGATGAAAATGATTTAATCTTCACAGCATAGTAGATTCAAACGGTCATCATGGAAGTCAAGTTATATATCAGTAGAATTTCTTGGCAAATGTTTTAGGTTTTAGTTATAAATTTGGGACTTTCCTTTCTCTATAAGAGATAGAATCCATTAAAGTGTCGTGAAACTGAGAAAAAATATTAGTGTAGTGTATGTCTTCTTGTTCCTCTTTTTCCCAAGTCCAAGAACCTATATCTGTCAGTTGTGGTTTTGGATTGGGGTATATCTCTTCACTTCTAATTCAGCTTGAACCCCCCTCCCAGTGGCTTTGTTCTTATTTTGCCAGTTACTAAAGTTCCAGTTCCATTCATTCACTTGAAATCAATTAGTATTTTTTTCTTTTAAATGTATTTCCATATTTATCATACTGCACAAAAAAGTCAGATCAAAAAGGGAAAATGAGAAATAAAAAACAAATAAGCAAACAACAACAAAAAGATGAAAACCCTATATTTTGCTCCTCATTCATTCCCCATAGTCCTCTTTCTGGATGCAGATGGCGCTCTCCATCACTAGACTACTGGAATTCTCCTGAATTACTTCATTGTTGAAAAGAACCACGTCCATCAAAGTTGATCATCACATAATCTTGTTGTTGCTGTGTACAGTGTTTTCTTCGTTCTGCTCACTTCACTCAGCATCAGTTCATGTAAGTCTCTCCTGGCCTTTCTGAAATCAGCCTGTTGATCATTTCTCATGGAATAACATTTCCTTCCATTCATATAGCAATTAGTTTTAAATACAATGCATTTAAATATACAGCAAGAACAAATGTACAAGCATTTCCTCCACTATTTCTAGGGTATTTTCTTTACACTACCCTCCTTTCTAAGGAAGTAGATCCAAAACTTAGCTCCATATGTAATACGTACATAATTCATGTTCAGATGCCACATGACTATCAGGTAAATTCCTCTGCTGGACTAGAGTCTCCAAAATTACTCTTTATTCTTCATGCCATTTATATTAAGCTTATTGTAACATCTTGCCTGGACTTCAAGATCAGGAATGTCAGAATTTGATTGTACCTTCATGATGACCTTTTGAATCCATCATATTGTGAAGACTAAATCATTTTCATCTAGAAAGGAAAAGGATCAAGTGAAAAGGGCATATTTATATTGTCCATAGAGGTCATGTGTACAACATATGTTTTTTTTTTTAATTTATGAAGAAGGAAAACTTCTTGTCCTTCTTGTTCTTGTGCCTGTTTTTGTTCTTCTCCTTCTTGTTCTTGTTCTTCTCCTTCTTCCTTTCCTTCTTCTCTCTCTTTTCCTTCTTCTCCTTCTTGTTCTTCTATTTCTTCTTGTTGTTCTTGTTCTTCTTTTTGTCCTTTTAATTCTTGTTCTTGTCTCCTTCTCCTTCTTCTTCTTCTTGTTTTTCTTGTTCTTGATTTTTTGTTGTTGTTCTTCTCCTCCTCCACCTCCTCCTCTTCTTTCTCCTTCTCTTCCTCCTTCTCCTCCCCCTCCTTCTCCTCCTTCTCCTTCTTCTCCTCCTCCTTCTCCTCCTCCTCCTCCTCCTCCTCCTCCTCATCCTCCTCCTCCTCCTTCTTCTTCTTGTTCTTGTTCTCCTTCTTGTTCTCCTTCTCGTTCTTCTTGTTCTTGTTCTTGCTCTTGTTCTTCTTCTCCTCCTTTTCCTTCTCCCATTTTCAGATATTTGCTGACTAAAGTCTTCTTTAGCAATATACCTGCAAGAAATTAAAAGCTTTCTGACTCTTCCCCAATATTTAATAAATTACTGTAAATGAACTCTTTCTTTTCTTTTGCACTATCATGTCTGTAGGAATAGATGGCTAGATACTGAACAAAGAGTCCTTTCCCTTTGAATATGTTATATCTTATGTTCAGATAATTCACACCACTGCCAAACAGATAAGGAATTGTGTGACTGGTTAGATTCTTGCTCTAGCTCATAGCCTTGGCCATGACCATCTGTGGCTCCTGATTGATGCTGGACACCATGGGCATATTGCTTCATTATCACCTGGAAATGAGACAAGAACAGCAAGAGAAGCCCTTGATTACTCTCTTTGCCACCAAACTTGCCATTCTTTTGCCCATCATCCCCCTACAAATACCTTCCTAGGTTCTGTCCAGGAGGCCCACATTGCTTCTTCCATGTCTAACTTGTGAGTAGACTTTGATAGACAGTTCATAAATTTTGCCTACTTTTTCCCATTGGAGACACTGATTTTAGCCTGAACAGAGTAGGATTAGGATCCATGGATCTGGCTACACAGTTTGGAAAACTAGCTTCAAATTATGTCTTTTTTTCTCCAGCAAAATTTTCTACTCATAAAAAAGCCTTACAGGTTCAAATCCCACCACTTTTATGAGATAAAGCAACTTCTTCATTTGAAGTACCCTAGGAAGCTTAATTATAAAATTGTATTGACAAGTAAAGGAAGTTCAGATAATTGAAGCATGTATAGATTTTTTTCCACTACTTAGAAACTGCTAACCACATGGTAAATAGAAAGAACTCTGATTTCAGAGACTTTAAACAAATTTCTCAATTTCAGTTATTTCTAATTTTGTTTCAGTCACTCTTAGGAAATGTGGTGATTCTTTCACCTAGGGTATTCAGCAAAAGATGATATTATAAAGAGAAATGGTTTTAAAGTCTTAATATCTATATATCCCAATAGATTATTTTATTTGCGGGATAGAATTTTTTTCTCATCCATCTTTCCACTAAAGCCTCAGGAATAAGACAAATGCCTTTAATTTATTTTTCTCCATTACATTTGAAGGCAGCACTGAGATGTATAGTTATTCTAATATCTTGTTTATCTTATCAGAGATTGTAGTTCTATATCCTCAAAAATAACACAAAATGCTTTATTTGTTTATTGAGGCTGCAGTGATAGTAAATATAAAATAATATATGTATATTACAAAATAATTTTACTTAATAGAGCATATTAATTTGAGTTGAATATGTAGTTTATTTTCAGTTAAATATGTGGTATATAGCATATTACATACATATTAATTTCTGCATAGTAAGAAATTTTTAATTGATAAACATTTTTTGTATAAAATATTTTCTCTCTCTTTCTCTCTTTCTGTGTAATTTTTCTCCAATAAAATGCTTCAAAATATTTTTAAAAATGTGGACATCTACATGACTGCAGTGGACAATTCACAAGCCCTACTTTGAGAAAAGGGGGAAGGACAGAGCATAAATTAGAGGTAGGGCTAGGGAAGTAAAGTGTGTGTGTGTGTGTTTGTGTGTGTGTGTGTAATTTTTCTTTCACTTCAAACAATTAAAAGGTCATTTGAAAATATGAAAGTTGTCAGACTCTTAGAAAAAGTTAAAGTCCAATAATTTTTCTGCATGAGAGTCCAAGTTTACATAGACATGTGTCTTCTTTCATCTTTTTCTGCTATCTCTATAGTTACAACTAATTATGACTTCATAATTCACTTTCTTTTTTTTTGATGTCTGCAGTACTGTTTTATTTTTTATTAAAGCTTTTCATTTGCAAAAATATGCATAAGTAATCTTTCAACATTGACCCTTGCAAAGCTTTCTGTTACAAATTTTTCCCTACTACCCCCCACTCCCTCCCCTAGTTGGAAGGAAGTTTAATGTTAATTATGTTAAAATATTTGACAGATTGAATATGTGTATACATATTTATATAAATATCTTCCTATACAGTGAAGAGAAAAAAAGAAAAAGAAAAAACCTGAGAAGGAAAACATAATATAAGCAAACATTGATAGAGAGTGTGAAAATGCCATGTTGTGGTCCAGACTCAGATCCCACAGGTCTGTCCATGGGTGCACATGACTCTCCTCATCACTGAACAATTAGAACTAGTTTGAAACATTTCTTTGTTGAAGAGAGCCAGGTCCTTCAGAATTGATGATCATATATTCTTGTTGCTGTGTATAATGTTCTCCTGGTTCTGCTCAGTTCACTCATCATCAGTTCATGCAAGTCTCTCCAGTCCTCTCTTAAATCCTCCTGTTGGTCATTTCTTACAGAACAATAATATTCCATAACATCCATATACCATAATTTATTCAGCCATTCTCCAATTGATGGGCATCTTTTCAAATTCCAGTTTCTTGCCACTACAAAAAGGGCTGCCACAAACATTTTTACACATGTGGGTCCCTTTCCCTCCTTTAAAATCTCTTTGGGATATAGGCCCAGTAGAAACACTGCTGGGTCAAAGGGTATGCACAGTTTGATAACTTTTTGAGCATAGCTCCAAATTGCTCTCCAGAATGGTTGGATCTGTTCACAGTTCCACCAACAATGTATCAGTGTCCCAGTTTTCCCACATCCCCTCCAACAGTTATCATTATCATTTCCTGTCATTTTAGCCAATCTAACAGGTGTGTAGTGGTATCTCAGAGTTGTCTTAATTAGCACCTTTACATGTGACCGGAAATAGATTCAATTTCTTCCTCTCAAAATTGTCTGTTCATATCTTTTGACCATTTATCCATTGGAGAATGGCTTGAATTCTTATATATTTGAGTCAATTCTCGATATATTTTAGAAATGAGTCCTTTATCAGAACCTTTGGATGTAAAAATATTTTCCCAGTTTATTGCTACCCTTCTAATCTTGTCTGCATTCATTTTGTTTGTACAAAAACTTTTTAACTTGATATAGTCAAACTTATCTATTTTGTGATTAAAAGGACACCAGGTCGTACTTTGGTCACAAATTCCTTCCCCCTCCACAGGTCTGAGAGGTAAACCATCCTACATTGTTCTAATTTGTTTATAATATCATTCTTTATGCCTAGATTATGAATCCATTTTGACCTTATTTTGGTATATGGTATTAGGTGTGGGTCAATGCCTAATTTCTTCCATACTAGTTTCCAATTATCCCAGCAGTTTTTGTCAAATAGTGAGTTTTTATCCCAAAAACTGGGGTCTTTGGGTTTATCAAACACTAGATTACTATTGTCATTGAGTATTTTGTCCTGTGAACTTAACCTATTCCACTGATCCACTACTATATTTCTTATCCAGTAACAAATGGTTTTGGTGACCACTGCTTTATAATATAGTTTTAGATCTGGTGCAGCTAGGTCACCCTCATTTACATTTTTTTTCATTAATTCCCTTGAAATTCTTGACCTTATGTTTTTCCAGATTAATTTTGTTGTTATTTTTTCTAGTTCAGTTAAATAATCTCTTGGGAGTTTGATTGGTATAGCACTAAATAGATAGATTAGTTTAGGTAGTATTGCCATCTTTATTATATTCGTCGACCTATCCAAGAGCACTTGATGTTTTTGCAATTGTTTAGATATGCCTTTATTTGTGTGGAGAGTGTTTTGTAGTTTTGCTCATATAGATCCTGACTTTCCCTTGGCAGATATATT
>JAJPUD010018147.1:0-29391 GCA_023553655.1 Myrmecobius fasciatus
GCTCACCGTCTTACCCTCTATTCCCAACTTTTTATTTTTATTTTTTTTGGCTAGCAAAGCTTTATTGATAGCATGAGAATATGCCCTTCAGTTACTGCCAATGGTGGTTTTTTATTGGTCCAAATAAAAATTGGAAGCCTTATGGGATTCTGCTTGCCTACTTTCACTCTTTTTCCCTAGGGGAAGAGTGGAGACATTTGAGCTGGAGAGATGCTGGTTGGATTCTGAAGAAGTGTAGTATATACATTTACATGTGCCATATCAGTCTCTGGGACAGAAGTAAATTATAGATCCCTATCTCTCTGATGAGAAGCACAGAGCCAAAGGCATATTTGATTAATCTATCATCTCTAAAGCATGCTTCCCATCCCAATATAGAGATAGTGCAGTAAAAGTGCCAGACTGGCACTCGGGACAATTATATCCCTGTCTTCTTCCCTCAGGGTCCCTTTCAGGTGCAACTGAATTTAGGCTGTTGATTTTTTTTTTATCATGCCCTTTTTAGCTATTGACAGTTGAAATAAAAGCACTAGGTTGCTCATGTTTTTGTTTTTTGTTTTTTTTACATTTTCTTTCTTTCTTTCCCTTATGCCCAGAAGAAAAGACTTAGAATTGAGATATTAGGAGATTCCTTTAACCTGTCCATATCCATTGAGATGTAGCCTTTGTTTTTGATTCCCCATCCCTATTCACTTTCTACCTACTATGTGAGTGAAAAAGTCATATGTTTCACCTAATTTGTGTTGCTTACAATTTTTGTGGCATTTAGAAACATGTTGAACTCAATAATGGGCTCAGATGAAGACTCTGGGTGACCCATTACCTCCATGTCCCATTTAACATTGACATGAATATGGAACTTTTCTGTATTAAATCACTGAAATCTGCCTCCCTCCCTCCCCAACTCTCCATTCTTTCTCTCAAAAAAATCTGCTATTGTTCAGGCATTAAGCTAATGGTGACAGATTTTTTTTTCCCTTGAAGAAGAGTACTTGTTTTTCCTGTGGTCCTGGAACTGAAACTGGGTTCTAATCTCAATTTTTCAATGGAGTTTATGTGTTTTTTTTAAGTAACACATCTACTTGGTTTTTGCTAAAGAAATGACTTCTTCCTAGGAAAAAATGAGAACAGTGTGGGGATTTGTTTTGCTTGATGATGAATACTTGTTAGGAGTTTTGTTTTTTATTTAAAATAGGATATGGGAGGGAGAGAATAATTAAATTAAAAATAAAAGCAGGTATAATTTCAAAAATAAGGAAAAAAAAAGAAATAAAAAAGAAATGATGAAAGTAAAGAAAAAAAAACTATCTTTCTTAATGAGAATTTATCCCCTGAGGGCAATGACCTCAAGTGGTCCCAAATTTTCGGGACAGTTTCTGAAGATATAAGTAAATACAAAATATCATTATCAGCACACCATTTTCTTGAAAGCAAACTCAGATTGCATGTTGTTATTGTATCCTACTACAAATCTGGGATTGGTAGTGAGCCAGGAAGGATTAATATTATGGCTTAAATGACTCTGTAGCCCTAGAAATAAAATTGATCATTTTTATACATGCCTCCTTGGATTTATAGGGCTATAAATATTCTCTATGCAATTATTGTATACATAGTCAGATCACGTTACTGAATTATGCACAAACATAAGCAGATGTATTGCTATTTATATAGTAAATGAAACAGAGCAACTTAATATAATTACATTAGGTCAGAGTGCCAATAGGCTATGTAATAAAGCTTATAACTTTAGGGGCAAATGTTTAAAAGGAACTTGAAGTAGAACTCTTTCTTTGTAGGAACATGAAAAAATAGTTGTCTACAGGTCAGGGTTGTTTAGAGTTTTTGTGTTGAAGTCTTACTACTTGGACTAGTATACTTTGCCTGCTGGTAATGGCAATGATAATAATAGAGATGATGTTGAAAATGTTATGCAGATATCTTACATGTGCTTTATGCTTTTCAAAGCACTTCCATATGCTCTATTGACTATAATAATTTCTCTATAATAATTAAATAACTTATTTAAATATTGACATTTTATTAAGAGTAGGAAGGGGAATCATGTGACCAAACTGGTCCAGGACACTCTTCCTAAAGACATACTAAAGCTAAAAAAACCTAGCCTTATGGTACCTGGGAAATGATGTCTGAAGGCTTGATGAGGGCAAGATGCCTATTTACATTTATTTCTTAAGTTCCAGTTTTCAGCAAATAGTATAATTTATGCTATTTCCTGACCTTTTCTCTTGCTTTTTCTTTGCAGGGGTGAGGGTGGAGGATGGGAGGACAGAATTAGTCTGTTATCCATTTTTGTCCCTGAAAAGTAATTAGGGAAGAAATTATTCCTATTTTGCATAGAAGGACTCCAAGACATATGGAATAACTAAATTAATGACTGATAGATACAGGATTCAAACTTGGGTCCGAGGTTTTTAGTCTGTGACCTACCATGCTGTCTGTATGGTATTAGTGTAGCAATATTATACTAATTATATAGTATAGCATACTAAACTATATAGTAATTAGTATAGCAAAAGGCTATACAAATTATAGCCTTAATTAGTATAGCAAAAGGCTATACAAATACTTCTTTCCCTAATAGTTACTAAAAGAAGTATAGATGAATTAGTTATACTTTGTGCTAAATCACCTCTCCAGTATCATTCTGGGTCTTACTTTGGAAGGAGCTACTTGCCTGATATGAGTGATAGTTTGGGCCAGGAAAATTAAAAGAAGGATCAATTTAATCCCCTGCTGTGTGGAATGACATACTTGAAGTCATTACTGATGAATCTCAATTAACCATGTGTTCTTTTCTTTCCCCTCCTCTTCCCAGTTTATTCTTTGCTTCAGTTTTTATCAGTGGGAACCCATGACTTATGGCTCTTATCGCTACCCCAACTGGTCGATGGTGCTTGGATGGTTGATGCTGGCCTGTTCAGTTATTTGGATCCCTATTATGTTTGTGATAAAAATGCATCTAGCTCCAGGCAAATTTATTGAGGTAATTTTATGGATTTCTATTCCCCTGCTATCAGCTCCCAAGGGAAAGCCTGGAAAATCTATGCATGAAAAAAAAAAAAAAAAAGATTCAGTAAACTTATTCAAGAGGTAGACCCGGTGATTAAGTGATTACAATTGCCACAGTTTTCTATTAAATCCATTTTTATTATGTATTATTCTACTAATGGAGGTTTTCAGCCAATCCAAATGCAGAGCTATTATTATGCTATTCCTCAACCTGGTGACAGCTCTCTTGAATAAATGATCATAGCTTCTGCTCCTTTCCCTGGAGTTTCCTTCTTCTCTTCCCTCATCCGCATTTTAAATCCCAGTATTTAGTTTTTAACTACACATCAAATTCCATTTTTTCTCACTAGTTTTTCTCTCCACCCTAGTCTTTTTCTTTCTGAACTCTCCCATTATTTTTGATGTTAGAAATACATTTAATAGAATTAATCTGTCACAGTTCTTTCTCCTTCTTGCTGCCTATTGTTTGACTAGAGTTAACATTGATGGGATTGACAGTATCCCTGTAGGAAAGTGATAATGTTCTCTGGGCAACAATTGACTCTGAGACTAGTTGACACGAGATGATTCTTGAACAATTTTAGGGGTCCAAAAAGTACATTTATTGGACAGATAAACCTACAAAATATCTATCTTCAAATTCAGTGACATGTTTTATCTCTGAGCCATAATTTCCTTAAAAAATGAGGGGACTAGATTGGAGGGGTCTTCTCCAACTCAAAATTTTAAAATGCTGTGATTATATAGTACATGTTCACTTCCATCAATGTAAAAATATCTCTTCAGAATGAATGAGAAATTTGTACTGCTTTATATAAGCTACTAGTAAGGTAAAAATCTAGATTTTAGCATTGTCAGAATCAACTTTATTCATGTAGTTCAAGTAAGAGAAAAACCTGGCTGCCACCTAGAGAATCTTTGAGGATGATTATTGGTTCATGGAATACCAGGAAGAAAATGGGTCACTAGGGGCAAGAAAGTAACTGGCACCGAGTCGCTTACATCCTTGGAATCCTTTCAATCAACTAGAGCTAGAAATAAAGAAACCCCATTGGATCTGGAATGCAAGAAGTAGAATAAGTTAATGTTAATCATGGGGAAATATTAGAAAATGCACAAAAAATCAGGGGATTGGAAGTTGAGATTCATTAATTTATAATGATCTGCTTAGAATGTTATTGTTATCCCTGGCAGATATAGGAAGGAGTCAGTAATCCAGTTTTCATCCATAGGAATATTTCCTGTATTTCATCTTCTGTTTTTAGATCACTGCTACTTAATGAAACGTAGTGATTGTGCAGTTGTGTCCCAATGAATCATCTTAACACATTACTCTGAAATTCTGCTCAATTTGAAAAGACACGGTATTAATCATGGATATTTCCATTTTAGCCTGCAATGTCCTAATCTGATGAGTTGGCTATATACATTTATTATGGTTGATTTGGGATATAAAGGTTGCAAACTGATAATTAAAGTAAGTGACAAAGAAGCCAAATTCATTTTAATAGGTAATAAACATATAATTGCTCCCTCTACATAGCCAGATATATGTTTTCTTTCTTTTTTTAATATAAAATTTTCCAATCAAATTAAGTTTTCAATAAAGATTTTAATGAATTATTTTTAGTTTGACTTCAGGAACCCACTTCTTTGAACCAAAGAGAGATGTGACTTTTTTTTTTTTTTTTTGCGTAAGATAATTAACATCTTCGCTCACTTTTGACAACATATCTTTTGGGTTTGGATTAGGGTTTTTATTTGGTGATTTATATCCTTTTAGGAAATGTTAAAGAAAAAAAGTTATTTTGATGCCATTGTTGAGACTCCAGAACTGAAGTAATTGGGCACATGTCCTCTGAAGAACAAGTTTGGCAGTTGGGGGGAAATATTACAAATTTTCCTCATTTGGAGGAAAAATATCTAATTAAAATCTGGGCTCTTTATCCTTTATTAATCTTGTAAATTTGTGTGCAAAACAAACCCTAAACATGATAATATTGCTTGTAGGATGATGTAAATAATTTCAAATGAACCAAAATAAATCTCCTCTTTACCTCTCCTGACCCAATTAATTATTGGACCTAATCTCATAGAACAACTGTTTGCTATAGGAGATTTCTCTTTCCTATAGAGAATCACAAGCTGGGTGGGTCTAATAGTAAACCTTTCAGAATTCTTTTTTTAAATGGTGCAAGGAGGGAAGTCTTTAGTTCCTATGACCTGTGGTTTGTGACTGATGTGTCTTTGGTTCTCTTTCAGAGGCTCAAGTTGGTCTGTTCTCCACAGCCAGACTGGGGACCATTTTTGGCTCGACACCGTGGAGAGCGTTACAAGAACATGATCGACCCATTGGGAACATCCTCTCTGGGACTGAAATTACCAGTGAAGGATTTTGAACTGGGGACCCAGTGCTAGTCTCATGACAGCAACAGCCCAGCCTTGACAATATTTGACAATATTTTTTCCTTGTTTCCCCTCCTGTGTTCTTATTTTACTTCCCATTTGCCACATCTCCCTTCACTTCTGTGCATGAGAGTGGTTGCTTAGAAAAGTAGGACTTTTTGTCGCATGCTGTAGTGAAGAGCTTGACAGACCACTTGAAGCAGTGTTGGCTTTGAGTTAGTGGTGTCCTGTATTTTGGGTTTTCCCCTTGTGTTGCATGCTGTTGTTCACCTGTTGGGAGTAGATTGGAAAAGTTGTTTCCACCAGTCATTTGGACCACAAGGAGGAATAGTTTGATGAATGCAGCATGTTTCCATTTGGTGGCTGGAGCAGTCATAACATGTTGTGATCTCATCAGCCATAAGGCACCAATAATTTGGAAAGAATTGACATGGAACACCAAATGAATAATTTCAGTGAGTTCTTCCAGAGAATTAAAGTACAGGACAAAATATATTTGGAAGGAATTGAAATGGCAATGATCAGAAAGTATATTTGGCATAAGGCCAGGTGGATACATCTGGACACCACTGAATTGGTTATTTTCATGAGTTTCCATGAATGATCTGAGTTCTGTCTCTTTCATTTGGACCAAAGGTCTCATAGACGAAAGTCTCTAATTTTTCATTATTTTGCTAGAACTCTAAAAATCATTTTTTGAAGACACATCTATAGGTTTTTAGGTCTTTGTTTTTGTCTTTCTGCAATCTCTTCTCAAGAAGCCATCATATAATTTGTGCCTGATTTTGTATTCTCATGGTAGTTCTACATTCTAGTTTCAACATGATATTTAGCTGTGTGGTTCAATGTAGTATTCTCATTTCTTTTCTTCTAAATGCTTTTCTATAAGCTGTAGAAATATTGTTCTCTTTCAGCCTCTGGGAAAACAAGACTTACCCCAACTCTGTCTATATATTTTATATATATATATATATACATACATATATAGGACATAAGCTCTTAAAGACAGACTGATAACTTCTTAATTTTTACTCTCAACTTTTTTCACTCACAGTAACTGCCAACTGTGGTCAAAAAGATATAGAGAAATGGAGAGTTTAGTAGAAGGCAATCATGCTGTCCCTGGACTGGTAGAACATTTCTAGGTCACTGCGTTTACAGGAGTTTCTGATACATACAGCTTAGGTAAGTAGTGATCAAGCCAATTAAGACTCTAGCTTTTAAGAACACATTTAGCCAATCCAATTTTAAGAATTCCCCATTTATAGCACTTATTGTAATTGCATTATAATGAGAGAGAAAAATATGTCTACCAAGATGAGCAAAACTATAACCTTTATTATCTCCTTATATCCTATACATAAGTAGATGAGCTTTTAAAAGAATGATCTGTGTTCATGTAGTATGTACCAGTAGTGCTGTTTTATGTCCATATAAATATCTTACAAAATAATGTAGAAATGGTGACTTTAGAGTAGAATAGTTTGAGTTTCTTTTCCTTTGACCTACTAAAATAGCATCAAATCTAAAATTGATTCCTTTTAAGGGACTGTTTCAATCATTTTCTTATTTGTCTCTGTGTCTTCACATTACAGGGTCTCAGGTAAATATTCAGTTAAACACATGTCTATTGATGTGATGCTTTCATCCCTTTAAAAAAAAAACAACAAAACCCCAAACCAGATCTAATGTCACATTTTCCGAGAGAACCTATTTCTTTTGTATATAAAATACTGACTCATTTTGCTGAGCTTTCTCTTTTCTAGGGCAAATAGTGTTGCCATTTGCTGACATGGGTGTGGAACTTTAAAGTCTGCCTAAGCAGTGTATGAAAAGTGAAATGAAAATGGGTTGGGAGATTTGGTTTTCCCCCCATCCCCATAGTCTGCAAGATCTCCTCCACACCTATTTTATGGTAGAGTTTGTTATCAACCACAGAGGCAGAATAATGCTCTTTGTACAGAGACTTTACCAAAATCAGCACTCACAACTTAGCCTTACAGAGCTATGCTGTTGATTCACCTATGCCAGTTGGGTTTCATAGGGGCATGATGTGCTCACTTTCTGGAAAAAGCCATATTGATAAGAAGCTACCACTGGTATGGCAGAACAATTTGATCAATGGGTACAGAGAATGGGCCCTACCAAATAGCTTTAGTGGTTATTGTGGTAGGGAGGGCAGCCGGGGGGATCTATTTGGTGTTAGAATGAATTACTTTTCCAAATCAGAGAAGCCTTTCCATTTTGATTATTGGAAAAAAGACCACAAATCAATTACCACCATGTAGTAGATGATGATGATTCTTTTCCCCTGTTTTTTTTCCCTTTCTCTCTTTTTTGTCTTTTCTTGTTCTATTTCATCTCTCTGTCTCTATTTCTTTGTTTTTGTGTCTCTGTCTCTTTTTTTTCTTTCATTCCTTTCTTCCTCTTTCTGGCTAAAAACTAATTTGATTTTAGATGCTAATTCATTTTCTTCCAATTATTATTTGGTGTTTAAAAGGGAAAAAATACTTCCCAATATTGCCAGGTTTGTTTTATCCAAACCATAAGATAACCTAATTGCTGGTTAGACTTTTTTTTACTGGATATTTTTAAAAAATCATGTAATTGGAAGTGACTGCCCTTGTGTTGATCAGAATTTATCTATTCAAAAAGATAAAACACAGGTAGCTACTCTTTGGCCATCTGTTGTTTTCTTGTCATTTTGAAATCTCAGACAAAAATTGCTCAAAGTGGCAAGTGCCAAGTGAGAAATTTTCTTGAGGGCTGGAAATTTGAAGAATTTTCATTTTAAAATGTCATTTCTTTCATTGACAGCCACTCCCAATTTTCAATCTTTTATGTTCAGAGAAGTTAGATGAGAGATCTCTTTCCAGACATTGTTAATACATGTATTTCAAGCACTTGGTCAGTACTATTTCAGCTAATATGTACACAGCTCTGACAAATATTTCTATGATATTAAAATGCTTGCACCCAAATCAATTTTTAAAATGAATTTTTAAAAAAAATTGCCAATATCACCATTCATTGCATATGAAGCCTCTACTTCCTGACAATTTTCCATTTGATCAAACACCATTGGAGCTATTGGGGAAAGTGGTTCATTTATTATTGTTGTTCAGAAGAGCTTGGTAATTTTCCTTTGTTGAAATCATTTTGGTGACACCAACAAATGCCAGAAACCCATTCCAAAACAAAAAGCCATATGTGAAAAACCAGTGACCCTGTAAGGTCCTCCAAGGAGAATAGTTGTATATTTCTTAAATATCAATGTTGTGGCTTTCTATGCAGATATTAGCCTTGCAAGTTAGTAGCTTTCAATCTGTTCAGAATTGTATTTGTCATATGCATATGTGCTCAAAAGAGGTAAAATTCTGGGACCAGTGCAAATGTCCTACTTTTTGTTTTGTGCATGAAAACTACACTCAATGCAAAATCCTGGATGATCTCAATTGCTTTGGGATCTTCCAAGTAATTTTAATATGCAAGAAATGTAACCAACTTGTGTTTCAGCAAGAAGCAGCAGCACTTTATGCTTCAAAAAGAAGGGTTGAACAAAATGACTCTTAATTGAACCAGACTTGGATTGTCCTTACATCAGTATTTTGTTAATTAGATTCTACTTCATGGATCATCCAGAGGTGCCTCAGTGCTATCTCCACCTACCTACCAGTTAGCTTGATTTTTCCATGCTAAAAGTCAGGATTTCCTTTGTGTTCCATCTCATTGCTCCCTGATCATCTTCCCCTTCCTGGAGACCTGTATAATTCTATTGCTTTGGGTGACCATAGATAGTAAGGTCATCTTGGTGTGTATTTGTTGACTTGTGTTGCTCCTCTTTTCAGAACTGATGTTTTGGCAGCAAAATGCTAGAAACATGGACTGAGGATACTTTTAATTTTAGAATGTCCAGCAATGACAATTAGGATGAGCCATGCAAGGGGGGATTCTCCCACTTGCCAACTATAGTTTGTTTGGAGAGTTTCTAACTTGAAAAATTGGGTCTTGATCTCCAATTTTCTTCAAAGTGAATATCTGGTACTCATGCTATATTGGAACTTCAGTTCTCCTGAGATTTGACCCTCTAGGTCCACAGAAGGATCCTGTGAGTCTGCTATCTCATGGCCTCTGCCTTTACCATCTCAAAGCAGCCTGCAACCAAAGAAAGAGGGCATTTTTGATCTGGGGTCTAACTTGTCACTGGAGAGTAAGCAGAATCTGATGACTTCAATAGTTTGGTTTTCCTGCCATGTTTTCAATACATCTTCAGGTTACCATTTGCCTTATAGGTGTATTTCATCATTAGGATAAGAATTAGTGTTGAACTAGAATCTGTTGTCTGTCATGCATAATGTCTTGCGTCCTTTGTGTCTTTTTTTGGCACTTTATTATAAACCTATCACTGAATAGGTTAATTGGTAATTAAATACTTGCATAATGTCACAAACACAGGCACTCCATATGGAAACTAGTGCCTATGAAAAATAAAGATATGCTCCCTAATCAGGTTGTTATATTTTTTCATTAGCTATACATGAAGAAAATATATTATGTTACAAATGCTACATCATATATCTTATATAGTGCATATTATATACTGTTCATTTAAGAAGTCATTATTCTTGAGGCCCTACCTCAAATTTTGTATTTATGTGTACAAATGCAATTTATTGTATTATATATTTGCCTATTATATAATGATGTTATAAATTAGAATTTATCCTATAATGTATGAGTTCTAAAAACACTAAATAAATGTCAGTGGTTAAAATATGATGGCTACTGTACTATATCTGCTGGAAACCCATCACCCAACATCATTCTTACTTAACTGATGTCCTTTGGGTATCTGCAGGATTGATCCATTTTATTGTCAGAAACCCAGAGCAGTAGGGAAAACTACCCTCCTGGGGAAATGAAATATCAAGCTACTGTAGAAACAAATATCAATTAAATGGTTATATTCTTAACCATCAGAATGCTTTATTGCTTGCTAAATTATTAATCACCCCCTCAAAGTGTTATTGTGTGTATGTGAATAGGTGTCTATGGTAGAAGAATGTGTATGTGAATGTTTAAGAGAAACAATAAAATCATTTGATTAATTATCAGATGGTTTAGGTAGGAGGACTAGAAGTAAGAATTTCCTGTCTTAAAATAAAATTATCATAATGAACTCACTTTGGGTCAAGACTCCAGCATTAAAATGAAAAGAGTGATCTGGACTATCCAAAGTAGGAAAACAACCTTCCCCCCATTTCCTGCCAAGTTGGCTAAAACACATCAGTTGAAATCTGAAGTATTATCACTGTTATTCTGACCGAGCTTGGAAATGGCATCTAATGACCAGTACCACATATACTAACAAGATACACACAAAAATGATATTGGAAGAGCAAATTGGATCAAACATACTGCTTTATCCTACCAAGAACTGTTCTCCAATGAACAGAGAAAGCTATCTTGGGGATGGGAAGCAGGGGAATGGGGTGTTGGTTGAGAAACAGATGATGTCCAACAATTAATTCTTAGGTCTTCAGCTTGCCCTGCATTTCCATAACATATTTATCAGTCTTATTTTTTTTTAAACATTCTTTTAAATAGGAACGAGAGATGAGAGAAAAGGACTGGACCTACAGGATCATTCATATAGAAAATTCCCAAATGAGGAAACTCAGTTGTCTGGAGCACTGAGAGGTTAAGTGTCTTGCCCAGTATCACATAGCCATTACATGACAGAAACAGGACTTGAGCCCAGATCTTCCTCCCTCCAGTTAGTTCTTTATCCATTATATAATGCTACATCTCCATTTAATTGGTATTTAAGATCTCCCCACCTGCTTTTAAAAGAAGTGATGACCAGGACACAATATGGAACGTTTACTGTACATGGGAGAAGTAGGGTGAAGCTACTTTGATCTTATGTCTAAAAGGAAGTACTTTTGGTCTGGCCATAAGTCATAACTTTAAGACAGGAAGAAATCTTAGAGATCATCTAATTCAGCCTAGATGAGATAAAAGCTTGATATTACAAATGAGGTGTCTGAGGCTCTGAGAGGTAAAGTCACATATCAGTGACTACTTAGACCCAAATCTACCTCTCTTTCCCCTGTTTTAATTCCTTTATTTTTGTTGTTAATCCTCATTTTTCTTGGTTGTTGTAATCTTTAACTAGTTCTGCTTATTTCTCTATGCATCATGTCTTCTCATGCTTTTCTATATTCATAATATTCCTTATTCTTTATAAAATAGTAACCTATTAATATCCCTCCCTCCCTCCCTTTCTTCTCCTCTCCTGTCCTATCCTGGCCTGCCCTCTCCTCTCCTCCATTTCTCTCTCTCTTTCTTCATTTTTGACTTAGCCTAGTTTACCCCTCTTTAGATAAACTGGTAGTCCCGTGTTCCCAGGGATTTACCATATTGGTATCAGACTTAGTGTGGACGTTGATTGCTTTTAGCACCCCTATAACTTGGAAATTCTGCAATCCAACACCCTCAGTTTCCCAGATACCTAGAAATACAGGCATGTTGGCTGAGGAAATTTTTGAATCAAAGTTACTGCTTGGATAAGGCATTTCTCAGTCAAGGAAGCTCAACAGATGATTTGGGCAGCATAAAGATCATATAATTTGGATAGTATTCTTGTCTAGTTAAGAAAACAAGAAAAAGAAGGTGGGAAAATATCACTTATTCACAGAAAGAATCAATAGATAGTGTTGGACAGGTAATCAAGAAATTTGGGTGCTAGTCTTGAGTCTTCCATTTAACCAAGCCCCTCACTTCTCTGGGCCTGTTTCCTCAATTATAAAATGAAAACAGGGGCAGCAAGGTGGTGCAGTGGATAGAGCACCAGTCCTGAAGTCAGGAGAACCTGAGTTCAAATTTGATCTCAGACACTTAACACTTCCTGGTTGTGTTGACCCTGGGTAAGTAACTTAACACCAATTAAAAAAAAAAAAAAGAAAATAGATATAATCTGAAATTCCATATAACTCTAAACTTGAATGATTTTTTTTCCCTGAGGGCTTGTGTTATGGATAGGTAGATGTAACTAACCTTAGGTGCTATAGGATAATTAATCATTAACCATCTTTCCTTAACAATCACCAAAACTGGTAAAGTTCACAATTTTATTCTCCCCTTGAGATACTTCAATTCTAAACTTCAACTAATTACAATGGCTCTGTGTGAAGGACTAAAATTCATTTGGTAGAACCATGGCTAGAACTAACATTGGAGTTATTAAAGCTGGTCATACCAAATGGGCCACTGAATTTAGCCTATTCAAACACATATTATTTGTCATTATTCCACAAATGGATATCAATGAATTAAAATGACTTTCTCAGACTAGGATTAAAGGATTCAGTTGGTAATTTGTTTGAAGGTCAAAATGGGGGATATCTTTTCTTTTTTTTTTGTAATTTTCCACTTGTGAGGAGTGAGAAATTGCGAGTGATCCACCACTGTTGGAAACTTGAGCACTAATATTTTCTTTTTTTTCTTTTTTATTATTTTTTTTAAATTAAAGCTTTTTATTTGCATAACACATGTATGGGTAGTTCCTCAGCATCGATCTTTACAAAGCTTTCCATTACAAATTTTCCCCCCAGTCCCCTCCCTTCCCCTAGATGGCAGGAAGTCCACTACATGTTAATTATGTTAAAATACTTGACAAATCAAATATATGTATACATATTTCCACACTTATCATTGTTGTGCAAGAAAAATCGTATCTACAAGAAAAAAAAATCAGAGAAAGGAAACACAATGCAAGCAAACATCAATAGAGAGCATGAAAATGTTATGTTGGAGCACCAATATTTTCTCCATTTTCCCACTGTCTGTGGAATAAATAAAGTGATACAATGATGTGTTTCTAGCAATCAGTGTGGAAGACATTGAGCTTTTGAGCTGGAAGGAACTGAGAGATAATTTCATGCATGTGAGAAAAGTGGATTTTTTAAAAATATAGGACCTGAAACCTAGCGTGTTTAAATGTCTCACAGCTAGTATTGGCAGAGTCAGAACCAGAAAACAGAACCATTGTGCCTAGAATGCTCTTTCTCTTTTTACCTCACCCTTTTGGAATTCCTATGCTCTTTTCATGTTTCAGCTCAAGTTCTACTCACTCAGCTAGATTTTCCTAATTCCCCTAGTCTTTAGTGACCCTTTCCTGGGGCATTTCACTTTCTATTCACTTTAAATATCTTTTGTTTACATACATACACAATACAGTTATACCTATATATATGGATACACACATATGTGTATATATGTTGCTTTCTTCTTGTAGAATATAAATTCATCAAAGGAAGGGAATCTCTTATTTTTATCTTATATCCATCACAATGCCTGGTACCTTATTGTAAAGTAGTGGACAGAACAATGGCTCCAGAGTTAGGGATCAATCAATAAACATTTAATAAGCACCTTCTACGTGCCGGGGATTGTACTAAGTTCTGGGAATATGAAAAGAAGCAAAAGATTGTTAGGGGGGAGACAATGTGCAAAAATATAAACAAAGCAAGCTATATACAGAATAAATAAGAAATAATTAAGATCTGAGATAGATTGAAGTATGTCTTAGATACTTATTACCTGTATCATCTTGGGCAAATCACTTAACATGACTAGCTCTCAATTTCTTCATCCGTACAATGAGAGAAATGAACTCAATGACTTTTGAGGGTCTTTACAATTCTAAAACTAAGATCCTATGAGGTTTTTTTTTTTTTTTTTTTGCTGAGGCAATTGGGGTTAAATGACTTGTCCAGGGTCCACAGCTAGGAAGTATTTAGTGTCTAAGACCAGATTTGAACTCAGGTCCTCCTGACTTCAGGGCTGGTGCTCTATCCACTTCACCACTTAGCTGCCCCCTATGAAATATTTTTAAAATTGAAATGAACTCAGGTCTCTTAAGAAGTCTACTTTTTATATTACATTATGTTATAGATTTGGTAGGTGATACATAGTTTATAAAGAAATAGAACAAGGGATTGTACAATAGATATTATCACCATATTCCTTCTCCACACCTGCATTTGAATTCTTGCTAGAAATCACTTAACTTTGTTATTTACACTTAATTGAGTATTTATCACTGCACTGCAAGCCTTTTAAATACCTTTGATTGCATCCCACTTGCATTCCCATTGACACTGTTCCAAATCTTCTCTTCTCAAAAAAGACCTCAACTATTCCCCTTTAACCCTCTCAGATGATCTCACTTCCTCTCTTACTGAGAAAACAGGCATCATCAAATGACATTCCTCATCTCCTCTCCTCCACACATCAAAAAACTCTCTTCCTTTGCTTCAGTCTTAGATTATGAAGCAACTTTTTCTCGACAAATCCAATATATGTACTTGGTTCTTGATTGTATTCTTGCCTCCTCCAGGACTTCCTCACGTTGATAATTTTCTGATGTTTATATTCCTCCCCCCCCCATGAGATGTTCTGGCCCATACAATATGGCACTGAAGATGCTACAGATGGTCCAAGAGAAAGCAGCATCCCAAAAGATGGTAAAATAATCATTAATGAATAGTTTGAGTTGTCCCAAGTATCATTTCCTAGGTGCACCAGCTGGAGAATAGATGGTAAATATAAGAAGATAAAAAAGAGCAGAATATGCTCATGGAATTCCCATGGCAAGAGATAAAAAAAAGATATAGTGTTGGAAGAGCCCTTAGAAGTTGTATAATTTAAGCCCCTCATTTTATAGATAAGGAAACTGAGGTTAAGAGAAGTGATATGACTTAGCTAAGACAACTGAGAGCTGGCATTCAAACTAAATTCTAGTTTAAAAATCTGTCACTCTTTCCATTACATCATACTGCTAACATTTAGAGTCCTCATAGTGGTAAATAATAAAAAATGGCATTTATTAAACTGGTGTGCAGTTGTTTAGATACACAAATGAGGGAATAGTCTCTTATAATGGAAATTTTCATGGGTTTGTGCTGTAAACATCACTTGCCTCTTACAATGCCCACATTCAAAAACTCTCCCTAGGAATCAGTCTTTTTTTTTTTTTAAAAACAATGAAATACCCAGTTATCTAAGAAAGATATATAACCGATTAACTAATTATTATTAAAGATGCAATACTATATTGCTGTAACAAAGTGCATGTCTTATTTTGCTTTTAGTTGAACAATCTAAAAGTATAGTCTCACAGGGATTATTGATTACAGAGACTTTAAGATGGATGGACCCAGCTGTCTCATCCAATCCTTAGTACTTACCAGAAGAAACAAGATAGACAAATGAGCAGGCCAGATTAGACTTGTTCTGTTTGGTACCAGAGCATTGGGGCTGCTTCCATTCAAAACTGGGAGTAATGGGTAAAAGCTGAAGAGAGTTCAATTTATGGTTGACAACAGAAAAAGACTTCCTAACAAAGAGAGCTGTTCCATAGTGGAATGGACCACCTTAAGGTATTTGTTTCCCTCTCTTTGTGGGATTTAAATAGAATAACCAGTTGGGTATATGTTATGTAATAGGGTTTTCTTTCAAGTCTGAGTAGGTCTAACTGGTTTTTGAGGTCCCTTCCAGTTCTCAAATTCTGCGTTTTCATTTTTTTCTGTTTCTGAGTCATTGAAGATTTTAAGATGTCTTGGGATTTTGAAATTTTCTAACAGATCATTGCAATGACTAAAGCTGTTGGCACCCATCCCTGCCAAGTTCTATTTGAAAACTATTGAGAAGAGGGGAAACATGTCTCATACAATATTATAGAGTTTCTGATATTCTACTCCAGAAAATTTAATAGGATCTAGGGAATTCTTCCCTCTAGTTTCGGCAAGGTGTTATTTTAATGTTAGACTTACAAATACAAACCTCCAGGCAGAAAGAAAAAGTTCAGGCACTCTAATGAAAATAGTAAGGTCTGCTCTCCCCTTGGAGCCAGAGTTGAATCCCTCTGGAGATGGAAGGAGAATTGGTTGAAATGAGATTAGGCCTGAGTCTTGACATCAGTTTACTTCTTCATCTTCTGACTTCAGTTTTGGAGTGCACTGAGCCCTGTGATTTGTGTGTTCACTTTCCTTCCCTTTAGTAAGGCTGTCAGCATCCAGAACTAACCTGTTTGCTCACTCTCCTTTCTGACTGCCAAGGGACCCAAATGTAGAGCACAAAGTGGGACAAAGACTCAGAAGGAAGAATGACAAGAAAAATAGGGCAAGGATTAAAAAACAATGTAGTCAAAACTCTCCTTTTTAAACATCTTCAATGTGGCAGCCCAGAACAAAATTATCTCTCAGAGTACAAATGAAATAAAAGGTGAGTGTGGAATGGGAACAAAGAAAGCCGATAATTGATCCCTTGTAGTGGACTCTGGGTAGTGGTCTTGGTAGGAAGAATGTTAAAGGTTGGAAATAAAGGATAACTTAGGGAAAAACATTTCCCACCTTTTAAGGTTCAGAGAGAGGGCTATAATAAAATGAACTAAATCAGGAGTTTTAAATTATGTGTAATTAATTTAGTATAAATCATATTTCCTATGATTTCATTTTTCATGACTCTGCATCCGCTCAAATAGCATATGAAGATGACAGTGAAGATAAACAGTAGATAAGCAGCACAGGGAAATCTCGAAGGTCAAAATTCTCTGTAGAAGAAGGGTCACAGACCAGAGAAGATATTATTTGGGGAGCTATAGCCTTTTGTCTTTTCTTGGAGAAGCATGAACCATTAAGAAATCCTGTTCCACAACAGAAAAAGTCATAAAGTTTCTGAGAAGTAGGCATGGAGCTGCCCATTCAAAGATCAATATGTGGATGGATCTGTGATCTCCTTAGTATGAACACTCAACCAACCGTCTCTTCTCATCCTGGCTTTCACTTACCCTTGGCCTTCCATTAAGCCAGGATCTCTCCAAGGTACTGGAGATTTTCTCTAAGTTTTTAAAACCCTGTTCCTGTCCCCTTTCACTTTGAGCTACATCATTTGCACACTTCCTATTCCAATACACTTTTCTTGGATCATAGCTTGCACCCTTCTTCTTATGCTCAGATCATATTTGAATAATATACTGCAGGTCTACCGCTCACCTTTTCTTTGCTCTTTGTTATTCCTTCAGTCATTACTTTAGACCAGTTTGGAAAGGGAAGACTGGTGTTAAACGTTGTACATAAGGATCCCTGAGGGCTACATACAAATCGATCTAGTTTTAAATGTAATGTTGTCCATGTTTTATTGTATTTTTATTTACCTTGTTAATTATTTCCAAGTTTCATTTTTATCTGGTTCGAGCCACACTAGGGATGCTATTTGTTCCTGATGCCGGTTGAGGGTTTGATAGCTCTATTTTAGACAGAAACAAAAAGTAACTGGAATTGTAAGGGGCTGTTTGGTCCTGAGGAAGGCAGGGGTACAGACAGAGTCTCAGAAATCTCGAATCCTAATCCAGTAAACTTTCTGCTCATGAGACCCTTGGCTAAGTTTTCTTTTTATCCTTAACATCTTTTTTGGGGGAAGCCATTCTGCCCTCCTCCATGTCCCTTCCATCTCTTTCCTACCATTAATGCCAAATTTCTTCAAACTCAACTCTTCAGAAGGTTTAACTGAGAGAAAGTTGTTCGGAGATGAATGGAGTCAGAAAGTGATGGTCATGGGAAGAGGCAGGAGAAGGACAGATTCAGTACCCAAATGTTTCTTCTCTCTTCCCTTGCACTCCCCATCTCCCTACTCCCACCCCCACCCCCACCCCAGCCAGCTGCCAGGGCGAATCCTCTTTTAGAAAACCAGTGATCTCCTGGGTGTTTTTTGGGGAGGGGCTGGCTGTTCCAGGTTATTGCTTTTCCCATAATGAAGCCAGCCTCGGATACTCTGGCGCTTCTGGATTTCGGCAGGATGAAGTGTAACAACTTCCACAACCTCCAGAGCAGCTCAGTGATGGCAGGGGAGAGCCTGGCACCTCCCGGCGCTTGTGCTTAAACTGGAGAGGGGCTCTTAACGGGCATCCAGGAGGCGGCGTGCATTTATTTATTTATTTTCTCCCCTTCACGGACTCGTTGTTCTACTAGTCCAGCAGGAGCGCGGTTGGTGGAGGCAGCAGCAGCAGCTCGGCTGGAGAAGCAGCAGCAGTAGCAGCAGTCACAGCGCTTTTCTCCTCCTCCAGTTCCTCCTTCTCCTCCTGCCCCTCCACCCTCCCTCTCTCCTCCACTGCCCCTCCTCCTCGTCTTCCTCCTCCTTGTCCTCCTCCTCCGCCTCCTCTTCCTAGTCTTCCTTCTCCTCTTCCTCGTCCTCGTCCTTGTCCTCCTTGTCTTCCTTCACTGCTGGGCGAAGAAGGCGGATCCAAGAGGCTCAGGAGGGGAGCGCAACCTGCCGGAGTCGCCAAGCCCCTTATGCCTTTCCGAAGCCGGGAGGAAAGCTGAGCTGTAGCGCCCGGACTTCTGATCCTGAGGCGCCAGAGCCGCCGCCTGCTGGGCTGCCCACGGGGTGGGGTGGGTGGGTGGGTGGGAGGGCAGGGGAGGGCGGGGCAGGGCGGCCGGGACCCCCTCCCCGGGCACGGCGCACCCTCTCCCGGCACGGCGCATGGACTGATCCCGGAGCGCAGCGCAGCGCATCGCAGCGCAGCTCCGCACCACACGGGCAGCTGCAGCCCGGCAGAGTCTTCTCTCGCCCGCTGTTGTGCTCCGGGCTCTCCGTGGCCTCCCTGTCCCCGGCCTCTCGGAGTCTCCCACTCGTCACCCTCCCCTCTTCAACTTTGAAGGGTCCGTGCAGTGCGGGCCACAAGATCTCCGAGAGCTTTCTTGATTTTTGCTTTTTTTCTGTGCGCCCCTTCCCGCGGGGACCCACCGGGAGCCAGTGCCCATGGATGTAATCTTGGTCCTGTGGGTTTGTTTGAGCGCAGCCAGGTCAGGTAAGTGGAGTCCGGAATCGTGGGTGTTATTGGAGGGAGGTGTGGGGAACGAAGACCCGGAAGGGACAGCTAGAATCGGTGCAAAGAGCCAGGGGAGCGGGGGTGCTGGCATCCGAACTGCTCTCCAGCATCTCAGCGCTTCTTGCTGGGGGTAGGGGGCGGTGTAGATTGCAAGGCTCTAGCTCTTTCCTTGACCCACTAGTCCCGAGGTAAGGGGGTAGAGGATCCCTAGACTACGGGGCAGGGAGACACAGCTCCAGAGACTGAGAGGACTGGGTGCTAGTGGAGCGGGCGCTCTTTGGCAATGCCCACTATGCTGATCCCCTCCCAGTCTAGGTGGCGAGGTTAGCTCGCCGAACCCATACCCTAGTTTCCCCTAGGGGACAGTTCCTGGGCGTGCAACAGAAAGCCAAGCCCAGATGGTGAAACCTCCTCTTCTCCCCCTTCCCCCCCCCCCCCCCGCCCGAGTCCCTAAACTTAAGAGGCTCTTTGGACACCGCCCTCCCAGCGGATAACTGGGCAAGCACAGCCGGGATCCAAGCAGTCTGGAGCCTAAAGGGAGTCCTGGATGTGTAGCCCAGACCTTGGTCTTGGGGTCGGCAGCAGCTGAATGGAAAGGCTGAGAGGCAGGAGATAGAGAAGCATCCCGACTCCCCCGAAGAACCAAGCGCCACCACCCTCCCTCGCTGTGGGGACTTGGGCAGGGTCCCCACCCTCAAAGTGGAGAATTGAGCAAATGTGCCGGAGAATCCGAGCAATGGTGACTGTCCAAGTGAATCATTCAGGTCCCTGCTTCCCTCCCCCTTTCTTAGAAAAGATTTTTAGTTCAGAATAATGGCCCCAACTCTCCACTTCACTTTGCCTTTAAGTCTCAGGTTTATTGAAATCCTTGCATCCCGCCCTTTGCCCCTTCTCCCTTCACTGGGCATCCTTGGGACTGGTGACGGGTGGGGCACAGCAAAGAAAGAAAGAAAGACCAGGTCCGTTCTTTCCTCTCCATTTAACCAATGGAGACGATAGCTAGCAGAGAGAAACTAAGTCCCTTCCCATTCCTAGGGAGTTGGAAAAGTGGCCCAGGGGCCCTGACCAGGGGACCCTTTCCAGGTCCTGCCACTCAGAGCCTCAGTTGCCTTCCCTCAATGGCTTTTCAGGTAATGCCTCTCACCCCAACCCACCTCAGCCCATGCTGACTCCAGAACCTCAACTACGATTCTGACGAGGTTCCTTCTCTTTTGGAACCTCCATGGTCCTCATTCCCTTCATGTTTCCGCCTGGGGAACACAAATGTCCTGGAAGAGGGTTGCAGGGGAACAGAGGAGGTTTCTGAGAAAGAAAAGTTCCCATAGCTTCCTCCCCTATCGTGACAGCTTGTGGTCTGAATCAGACCGGGATTGGAGAGTGAAGGGAGTCCTGTTTTCTCCCCAGCCTCTGCTAACCCCTCCTTACGCAATCCTATCTGCTTTCCCCAACCCCAGCTACAATGTTAGGAACTGTCTGGGTCTAAAGATTCCATTTCAGCCTTTGCCTAATTTAGGAAACACTTGAATGCTCTTGTCTTGGCAGGGCATCCCTAAAGGGTGAGAAATGAAAAACACTTCTTCCTACCTTTCCCAAACATCCCCATTACACCTTCTTTGGGAAGAGTTTCTTCCCAATTGCTCAGTTTTGCCTGCCTTCCCATCTTGCCCTGGTCCCAGGCTGAATGGAAAGGCAAAGCTCATTCTGGCTTTGCTGACTCTTGAGTCAGTGCCCACCAGGAGGGGTTATTCTTTGCAACATCCAAGTGCTAGAATCTCAGTCAGGCTGAAGGGCTATGCCTAAGGGCTCTGGCTTTGGTTCTGACACCACCCTTCCCCAGATTTCCAAGGGAGGACTCATTTTAAATTGAATTAACTTCAGATGCCAACCTAACAAGTATTCTCAAGGACAGAATGTAGGAAATGCCAAGGGGCCAGCTTAACCACTCTAGTGGTTATATGGTATGTGTGACTACAGTCAGATTGAACCATTTCCATAAATATCCATCTATTTATGTTTCCCTGTGGAAGAGAGCATGTTTTCCACTACTTGCTTATTCAGGAGACCTTAAACCCTATCTTAAAAAGTCAAGTATTATTTCCTCTCTTGGAACCTCATTATTGTTTGGGAGGCAATCCTAAGTTCTTGAAGCTTGTGTTTCTTGTTCTTCTAAGTGATACCAAGCTAACTGGTATACATACACACACATCCATATATAATATATAGTATTTGTGTATACACACACACACAGACAAAAACATAAATTTAGTTTTTGAAGATTAACCTAGTTACCCTAGATCAAGAGACTCATCATCCAAGGGTTGGTCACTGGGGGATAAGTTTTTTCTTTTGTGAATATGTGTATATGTGGATTGGTAAAACATTACCTTATCTGCTAAGAGTTGAATCAGCCTTGGTGAAAGGCATGTACATATATGAGTGAAAATCACAAGCCCTTAAATAAATTAAAGTTAAAATACTTTAGAGACGATGTTAGCCTGGACTGTGTTTGTCAGGTTGTACGCTTGGGGTTAGTGGCTGTGTAGTGACTCACACATGTTTAAGGATGGTAGTGAGAGAAGCAAGGCACCCTGGGGAGGAATAAGGTCTCCTTTGGTGGGAAGAGAAGAAATTGATCCAGGTTGGAATATTTGTCTCTGAACTTGTTGGAATGAAGACATGGCAGAATAGAAAGTGCCCATGCATGAGCCTGTTGCCTAGGGGACAGGACTAACAAGTGTGGAAACACTGAATAGTGTGGCACTCTATACTTCCTAAATTTTTTGTCTGAGATGAAATTGTATTTTTCTCATTCTGGTTATATATAGCACTGAATTTTGTAATACCATTGGGAAAATGTTGGGTTTTATGCATTATCTGTACATGGTAATATTTTGGTTTTCTAATAAAGAATCAAACAAGGACTAGGGAGAAGATTGGGGATAGGAAAGGATTCTGACCAGATTACCTCATGGTAGAAGTTTTTTCTTTCTTTTTTAAAAATTCTTCCAAGGAACCCCATTATGCTAGGGTAATATATCAGTCCTCCCAATAGATAGCAAAGCTTGCCTGGTGATTAGTTTATCTGAAACTGCACACGATCTTGGAAACTTTATTTATCTGGTATAACAATTGTTTCTTTGGTTGTTAACAGTCAAGGATGAAACAAACATGCCATTCGCTTAGTGAACTACTCAAATATCATCTCTTTTTAGTGGAAATGAAAAGATCCTATCAAGCATACTTTAATTAAAGTGGGACTCAGAGCAACTAGGCTAGCAGTAGTTACTTAACTTACATATGAAAGATCTTATGATAGGTGCCACATAGAAATGCTGGATGAATTGTTAATTCTGATGATATTTATTTAAAGGATAATGTGGAATATGTGATGTAGCTACATGGAGAGAGTGAGTCTGAGATTCAGGAAGATGTTGATTCAAGTCTCACCTTTGATTCTTATTGGCTAGATCTTGCTGGGAAAATCATTTCAACTCTCAGGGTTCCTACTTAACCTTTCAAGACTAGAGATCAAAGATTAGTTGAAGAAAGCCGTTGATAGAAGAAGTTTCTTTGCTGGTAGTTCCCTAAATCAGTGATTCTCAAACTTTTTTTCATTGTCTTTATACTATTAAAAGTTATTGTCCAAAGAGTTTTTGTTTGTGTGAGTTATATTTATAGATATTTATCACATTAGAAATAAAAACTAATTTTGAATTTGTAGACCCTCTGAAAGGGCTTTAGAGACCCCAGGATTCTCTGGAGTGCACTTTGAGAACCATTGCCCTAAACCAATGAACTCACGTGCCAGAGTAAACTTGAAAAACAAAATAAAACACATGTGCAGTATAGATAAGAGGTGCTGTTCTTTGGGATGACAAGTGTTGTGAAAAAAAATTTTTTTAAAAGAGGTAATTTTGGGATATCCAGTAAATAACAGTAACATTGCAGTGAGGATATATGGGCTGTCTAAATTCTCCTCTAATATTTTCATGGTCAAAGAACCTTGAAGAAGGCTCACAGCTCATAAGGAAGACCCCTGCAGTTGTGGTGAAATGTTGACATGAGATGGACAAAAGCTAAACAGATGAGAAGATATGAATAGGGTACAATCTTCATCACTCAAGGGAATATCCTCATTGATGAGTTCATAGACTGGCACTTTGGAATATTTTGTAGCAACTGTAGAAGGCTATAATCACATCAGTAACATCTTTTATTAGCACTTTTGCTCTGAGGCCTCCAAGCAGAAACCTGGGAATACATGAAAATCAGTGGGCATTTTCCCATGGGCTTTCCACCTTGTGGGGTTCTTCTTCAGGGACGATGGGATAAAGAGGGAGGATGTGTGCAGATGAGAATAATTCTAACTGCCATTTATATAACCTCTAAGTTTGTGTAGACGGAAGGCAGCTGGATTAGGTGAGTGGAGGGTGTTTACAGAAGTTTAAATCCTTCACCTGTTACATATTTGCTGTGTGATCAAGGCAGTTTCTTTTTTTAAGGCTCAGGCAGTAAGCAGGATGTTTTACTTTGATGAAATCACAGGTGTGCATCAAAACAGAAAAAGTTCTACAAATCACTAACATTGATTAGCTTATTAGTCCTCGCAACTCAGTGAGGTAGGTAGTATAAATTGATAACAATAGTTGTTAACATTTATTTTGCACTTCAATGCTTATAAAACAGTTTTCATTTCATTTCATTCATGGTTTGAGCATCACAACAGTCTTGGGTAGTAGGTACTATAATTATTTCCATTTTAGAGATGAGGAAGCTGAGGTGGAAAAGTGAAATGCCTTACCCAGGGTTATGCAGCTGGTAAAGTGTCTGAATGGGATTTGAATTTAGGTTTGTTTGTTTGTTTTTTTGATTCTTCTAAGTCCAGCATGTTATCCATGACACCGTCCCACATTGCTGTCTACTATTCTTAACTTCATTTTGTGTGCAGGAGAGACTATGATTTTCTTAATATAGGCAACTGACAATAAAATAGCTTCTTCTGCCAATGAAGTTCATCATGGAAACATACTTTATTAAAGTGATGGCAAGGGGCTGCCAGAGGTTAAGCTCCTTGCCTGGCATCACATCTGGTATCAGAAGCAGAGCTTGAAACTGTATTTTTCTGACTCTGAAACTCTCATCCTCATCTTCTAGATTAAAAAAATGTAGTTTTAGAAAGGTTCAATTTGTTGACCAAGATTATTTAGTTACTAAGATGTTTAAGCCTAAAATTTTATGCTTCTTTCCTTTCAGAGCTCTAGGGCAGAGGTGTGAAAGACAGATCAGCAGTATTCCTAAGATGGAGCCCAACCAAATTAAAATGTCATTGGGTAATATTTAATAAAATAGACGAAAATACAATAAAACAGACAATACCACATTATAAAAATAGGTTAATATATGGCCTGCAGGAATACTGATGGTGTATGGATTAGTGCCCACCCCCAATTTGTATTTGAATTTGATATCACTGCTCTAGAGGGCAGGAGCTGCCTGATAGGAAGGAGAACCATGAAAAGGATGCCATCCACTGTTATTAATTTATTATTAAATGAGAGAATTGTGAGCATCTGCTGTGAACAGACATCCAGAGGAACATAGCCTGGGTAGAAGAGTTGCTGAGAAGAAGTTAATTTCCCCTTTAATAGCACAGTTGGAGTTCAGTGGATTAAATAAATTTGCTGATAGAAAAAGATGTTCAAGTGGGAGATGAGGTAAAAATAACTACTCTACCTTTGTCTTGTACCAGTTGGGCTAAGAAAAGCATGATCACAGTGGCAGTATAGATTAGATCTGAGGATGAATCAAATTAAGACTGATTTGGGTGGGAGCCCTGACCCACATGGACCAAGTGAACTAAATGGATTTTGGAATGGCCTCGTTCAATGGGGCAGGTGAGAGAGAAGTGGGCTAGCAACAGGTGCTAGGAAACTAACACAGAGCTTTCCATGTTGGGGACTGGCCCTTGAGTCTCTGGGATATTTACACTCCTTTCTTCGAAGTTGTTTAAAAATTGCTTATTCTGAGTAATTCCAATTCCCCAGCTGGTGACATTTGTAGAGCAGTTATATACTAAGTGGGAAAACTTTAAGAGTTTAATAAGCTTCCTGAAAAGGGCAGAAGCTCCACACTCAGGATATAAGCAGAAACCATTTCTCTTCCCCCTCCTCTTCTTAATGAAGCCAGTTCTTTCCCACCATGTTCAAGGGAGACCAGGCAAATGCCTCATTAATAGGTTTCCTGATTTCCTGGGAAATGTGTGAAATGATATCTTTTGCACAGTCCTGCTGTTGATACAAGGGATTTTCATCTTGTGGGGACCAATTTAAAGAAAAAGAAAAGAGAAAAAAAGTGTTCTAGGAATATAATTGATTTGTTTCCCTCTCAAGTCATTAGATCATAGATCTAATAGGGGTCACCTAGTCTAATCTTTTTTTTTTTATGGATGAGGAAACTAAAGCCCAGGAAGATGATAGATTCCTCCAGAGTCATGCAGCTAGTAAGTATCAGTTACTATTCAAACTCAGGTTCCCTGATGTTAGCAATCCAATACTCTGCTGTTATGGTAGGCTATATTTTCTTTTAAAAATCTGTTTTACTTTCTATTGCATGTAGTTGTATTATCATACTATATTTTCTTTTGGCCTGCAGGGATACAGTTGTGTATAGTGTTTTAATTTTTAACTTCCTTGTTGGCATATGCCTAGAGTACTTTTGAAAAAAGAGCAAATTCATTTATCTTTGAATCAGAAATGAATTTCTATTCTCAGAAACAGAAAGTAGGGATGGGTAGTGGAAAGAATATCCTTATCATGCATTTAAAAGGTAAAACAAAGATAGGTGGAATTTCTTCAGAGGGTATCTGGGCATTTCTTGAAGGTATAGGCTTTGGCAGAATAAAGTAGACTTTTTTTTTTTTTTTTGCTGAGGCAATTGAGGTTAAGTGACCTGCCCAGGGTCACACAGCTAGGAGGTGTTAAGTGTCTGAGACAAGATTTGAACTCAGGTCCTCCTGACTTCAGGGTTGGTGCTCTATCCACTGCGCCACCTAGCTGCCCCTAAAGTAGACATTTTAAATAAATTGATAGTGGAGTGAAAGAAGAAACAACAATATCTTAAGTTTCTGGAAGCTGCTTTAGATGGCAGAAACACAAACCAATCTGTAATTTGCTTTCAGAAAATCATTTCCTTCTGGAGAAGGGACATCTATTGTTTCCCAAAGTTCTTCACAGAAAAAAAAAAGTTTTTTGAAGATTATTTAAATTTACCTCTGGTTTGATTCCTGGAAGATTATACATTGGGAGATTGCAAATCAAATGGTAATATGAATTCCTTGCTTTATTTTTTCAAGGTGAAAATAGAATCCTGGCATCTGTCCTTGAATTCTCTGCCCTTTGAATTCATTAGACATAAGCTGACAGGGATTTTGTCAGGTCATTCTAGGTAAATTGGTGAGATCAAGTGTCTTATACCATTCAGGACAGGTTGGAAGCGATTCAGGGATCTAAGTTGGATGCAAGGCACAAGGTATACTTAAGTAGGACTTTTTGACCTTGGATCAGCTGTGGAAGTCCTCAATTCCTTGCATATGTAGTCTCCTAATAAACATTTACCTAGTTAAATTGTTTCTTCTGAGTGGAATTCTTCCTTATTTAAAGCATCATTGTTATTAATGGTTTATAAAAGAACTTCATCCTGCTCTCTAGATTATGGGCTTGGCTGGGTGCCTAGGATTTCTCTGTTAAGTGGTGTTCTGGGTTGCAGAGGGTCAGGTCTTCTGTGACTCATCCATACCCTGTGGCAAGAATAGAGGTAAAGAGGTTCTGACTGATGAAAAGAAGTCCTGACTAATGAATTGGCTAATTATTCTTTCTTGCTAAAAACATTAGTAGACATTCTCCTCTACTATTTGTATTCTTTTCTGCCATGAGTTGAAAAAAAGATGTTGATAGTATTAGTCTTTTTAGAATAAAGGTCCAACTTATAGAAAATGTTGACGTTTCTTCCTCTTCATCTCTCTCTTTACTGGTTGAGATCCTTTCTTAGATTATATTTATTTATTTTTGCTTTTTTTGCTGAGGCAATTGGGGTTAAGTGACTTGCCCAGGGTCACACAGCTAGGATGTGTTAAGTGTCTGAGGTTAGATTTGAACTCGGGACTGGTACTCAATCCACTGTGCCACCTAGCTGCCCCTTAGATTATATTTATAATTCTGTAAATCAATTAATTATTGAAGTCTATCATGGCATCTTCCAAACGGGTTAGGATGGGTAATTTGTTAACCTGACCAGATTTTTCATATCCATTTTTTTTGAGGGTCTAGGGACTCTTAGACTTGTGAATTCAACAGTGTAATGAACTCTAAATGTGGACATTACCTCTACCAATGCAAAGTCTATTTCAGTCTTAGAGTACTGTCTGGAAAACTAAATACATAAAAAATGTGTTGTATGGAAGCACACAAATAGCAAATATCCCAAGCAGGGCTTGAAGCGAGATTTTCTATATTCCAAGGCTAGCCCTATTTGCTGTCAGATTTATTTTGTTATATTATTTTAATATTTTATATAACATGTATTCATTAAGATGTAATATATACTGTATAATGTATTTTTATTTTTTTATTAAAGCTTTTTATTTGCATAACATATATATGGGTAGTTCTTCAACATTGACCCTTGCAAAGCTTTTCTTTACAAATTTTCCCCCCTAGTCTCCTCCTCTCCCCTAGATGACAGGAAGTCCACTACATGTTAATTATATTAAAATACTTGACAAGTCGAATAGATGTATACATATTTCCATACTTACCTTGCTGTGCAAGAACAATCATATCCTGTATAATGTATTAAGTAGCAATATATATAATTATATATACATTTATAGTTAACATGTAATTACATTAATATTAAAATATGGCCAAAAGTTGATTACTTAAGTTTTTGGCAAAATCCTGAGATCATTTTATCTCACTCTTTCAATTTCTTCACAGAATTTCCCTTCCCCTCCAACTCCAGTCATCTTTTCACCCAACACAAGGTTGAAGAAGAAATTAGGGATCTGGCTGGATGGGAGACAGGGGGACTCTCAGGGGTGTGTTGGAGTCATATCAGAGCAGCTGGAGAGAACTGATTGTTAAGTTTCCAGCGTGAGCATTTTTGCCTCTTAAATTGGCAATGGTTACAATTTGTGGTTTGATTTTTAAAAAAATTTAATTTTTTCTTTGCTTTTCTTGACTTAAGTTGTAGAGAAGATGTTAATGTAGCAGATTAAACTTGGAAATGTGTACTGCATACATCTCCCTTCCTTTACCACTGATTCTTAAACATTTACTGTCCCGTCAGAGTACTGATGGGTACTCCGTATAACATTCAGGGTATTAATGATAATTAACAGTTAGATCTATTGTTTGTCCATGTTCTTGAAAAACACAATGATATCAGGGAGATGATACCATGATATGCCAGTGAATTGGACTGAAGTGAGGGTGGCTGTGTAAGGTTACCTGTCTCATTTCCCCTCCAGAGCTATCTGGGTCCAGTAGCCAGATATAGATTAGGATGACTGGAGATGGCTCTGGATGCAATGGGAGACCTTTTTGATCTAAGGTCTTTAACAGGTCTCAGTTTGCCTGTGGCAGCCGCCCAATTAGTGATTAATGGAAACACTAGGAGAAAAAGTTGCCAAAATTCTCATAGCAGAATGATGAAGGGAGGAGGAAAATGGAAGGAGAGAAGGAGAATGAGGAGGGAAGAAACAAAGGGGAAATAAGGAGTATGCGGACAGCTTATATTTCCAAAACTCTTTATGATTTACAAAGCACTTTTCTTAAGTGATTTGCCTGGGCCACTCATCATAAATAGGTATCATATGAACACAGGTCTAGAGCCTAGAAGTAGTTGGAAATGATATGCGGTCCCATTTTTGGGTTACAAATAATCTCAATAGTAAATTCAGAAAATGGGTGGTAGATCTGAGATCAAACTCAGAAGCTCTAAAAAGACAGTGCCTACTATGTGCTAGGTATACTATGTGCTAAGCATTGTGCAGAAGATGA
>JAJPUD010018148.1:0-29387 GCA_023553655.1 Myrmecobius fasciatus
TTCCCAATTTATTACTTCCCTCCTAATCTTGTCTGCATTGATTTTGCTTGTACAAAAACTTTTTAACTTAATATAGTCAAAGTTATCTATCTCGTTTTCAATTAAGAGTTCCAGTTCTTCTTTGGACATAAATTTATTCCATCTCCAAAGGTCTGAGAGGTGAACTATATTACATTCCTATAATTTACTTATAGTATCACTCTTTATATCCAGATCATGAACCCATTTAGATCTTATCTTGGTATGTGGTGTTAGATGTGGGTCAAGCCCTAATTTCTTCCACACTAGTTTCCAGTTTTCCCAGCAATTTTTGTCAAATAGTGAATACTTATCCCAAAAGCTGGGGTCTTTGGGTTTATCAAAAACCAAATTGCTATAGTTATTGCCTAGTTTGTCTTGTGATTCTATCCTATTCCACTGATCGACTACTCTATTTCTTAGCCAGTACCAAATGGTTTTGATGACCGCTGCTTTATAATATAGTTTTAGATCTGGTACAGCAAGTCCACCATCGTCCGCCTTTTTTTTCATTAATCCCCTTGAAATTCTTGACCTTTTGTTTTTCCAAATGAACTTTGCTACTATTTTTTCTAGGTCTGTAAGATAATTTCTTGGGAGTTTGATTGGTATGGCACTAAATAAGTAAATTAGTTTGGGTAGTATTGTCATTTTTATTATATTCGCTCGTGCTACCCATGAGCATTTTAAGTTTTTCCAATTGACTAGGTCTGATTTGATTTGTGTGGAAAGTGTTTTGTAATTTAGTTCATATAGTTCCTGACTATCCCTTGGCAGATAAATTCCCAAATATTTTATACTATCAACAGTTATTTTGAATGGAATTTCTTTTTGTATCTCTTGCTGCTGAACTTTATTGGTAATATATAAAAATACTGATGATTTATGTGGATTTATTTTGTGTCCTGCCACTTTGCTAAAGTTGTGAATTGTTTCTAGTAGTTTTTTAGTTGAGTCTCTAGGGTTCTCTAAGTATACCATCATGTCATCTGCAAAGAGTGATAATTTGGTTTCTTCACTACCAACTCTGATTCCTTTTATCTCTTTGTCTTCTCTTATTGCTGAAGCTAACATTTCTAATACAATATTAAATAGTAATGGTGACAGTGGGCAGCCTTGTTTCACTCCTGATCTTATTGGGAATGATTCTAGTTTGACTCCATTACATTTGATGCTTTGCTAAATTTATTTTTAAAAAGCTCACCTTCATTTGATAGCAATAAGAATACAATCCACATGCTAAGTAATACAATAACTTTTGCAATCAATCAATTACCAGTATTTAAGTACATCCATTTTCCAGAGAGTGTACACCACTGAGGATAAAAGTTCAAAAAATTATATACATTATATTCAGAAGGAGCATACATTCTAGTGAATAAGACAATAAGTAAGCATCTACAGAAGGATAGATGGAATAATCATCTAAAAAGCACCTGGTATGTGCCAAACACTGTGATAAGCATTTTTTTTTAATAAATGTTTGATCCTTGGGACTACCAGTGAGGTAGATGCTATTATTATACCCATTTTAAAGTTGAGGAAACTGAAGAAACGATGTTAAGAAATTTGCCCAGAATTACACAACTAATAATTACATGATGTATGAATACAAAGGTGTTAAAGTATCAGGATATTGAAAAGATAAGTTAGAAGGTCTTTATGAAAAGCTTTATGTAATCAATAATTTTTTTTATATTTGATTCTGGAATTAAAAGAAAACCACTGGAAATAAATGACAGTAGAGCGACATTTTTAGATCTGTAATTTAGGGAAAATGAGTGCAGGATAGATTAGCATTGAATTAGATGATGATTGAGAGAGAGAGAGCTAGAGATGCTTATGTGTCTATCTACATATATGTATGTTGATATACCTACCTATTATTTATGTATATAAATATATATCTACAAATATTTATGTGTGCATATTTAAATTACTTAACTTTATAATTATGCTGTATATATTTTTATAATCACTAAATTTCCCCCCCCCAATAGAATGTAAGCACATTGTGAAAAGGGATTATGACATTCTTTTTACTTATATCCCCAGCAGTGGCTGGCATGTAGCACTTAATAAATACGTCTTGATTAATTAATTATTGATAGATTGTTGTTAGAGATTATTGATAGAATATTGTCCAAGCAACAGTAAAATAGCAAAGCATTGAAATAGAGCACCGTAGCCCAATAAATAGAAGAGAAAGGGAAGAATAGCACCATTGCCATTTTTCCAAACATGAAGATATAGAATTCTTCCCAAACTTAAATACTAAAGGGAAAAGCAGACTCTCACCATGCTTTCCAATTTGAGCAACTCTACTTGTTCCATCTTTCATCAATCTGTTTTTCCTTACTACTTTTTGTCTCTAGCACATGTTGATCTTCTGTCAAGTTCCCAGGACCACAGGCTACTTATATATTGTTCTTTGCAGGTGGAGACAACATCCTCTGAAGACTCATCTTTTCAAATTGTTTTGTCACCAAAAATGGCCCTCATGATTTATTTAATGAGTTATTGCCGCCATCTGCTGGAACACTTCTGCCTCTCCAACTTCTCCCTTCAAGGGAGGAGAATATAGAGAACCTCTGACTTATAATAATTCCAGAAACTGTAGTGTAGCAGAAATACACTTTCTCTCTACTCTGTAACTCCCACAGGGATAAAAGACCACACTTTAAGTCTTTCTAAATCTCAGATTCTTTTTGAGATACACTGGGGAAGGCTGTAACATAGTAATGTAACCCTCTCAAATGTCAAACAAACATGCAGTACACACCTATTTTGTGCCAGACACTGTGCTAAGTATTAAGGATTCCAAAAATGAAATGAAGGAAGGATGGAAAAATGGAAGAAGGAAGGAAGGAAAAAAGAAAGAAAGAAAGAAAAAGGAAGAAAGAAAGAAAAAAGTCCTTGCTTTCAAAGCATTTCTAATCTGATGGGTTATGATATTGTTAGTGCTTACTTTCCCAAGTCATCTTAAGTATAAAAGCTCTTCAGCAATAAACAATTCTGTGTCACTCAATAATGTAAACACAATTTGATACTAGTTGCCTCCATCTCAGTTTGACCATGTGAAGTCCCCAACCTCAAAACCCAAATGGTGACACAGGAATGACTAAGTTATAAGTTATTGATTTAGAATTTTCCCTCCAACTTTTGAGAAAGTTGCTGAAAGCCTGAACTGCTTTGAGTAGCCTTGAAATAGTTAGTAGTCATTAAAAGATTATCATGAGTAGCCAAAAGTGGTTCCATTTCTAAGAACCCCTTGAGCTCACTAATGTCAATGGCAGCTCGTCTAAAGTTATGACAAATTATGATTGCTTTTATTTGTTTGTTTGTTTTTGAGACTACACTAGCTTGCACACAGTTGACTATTAATTTAGGTAAGTTGCATCCATTACAAAAGATCGTTCAGGAATGTTAGGAAAATTCAGGAAAATAAGACAGGGTAAATATATTGCTTTCAATTTCTATCATTTCCTTGGCAGTCAAGATTAGATAAACTGTCTTCTAAATTGTCTTCAAGGTTGGCTAAAACTTAAAAGAGTCATTTACTAACAAAAATTCAGAATTGGAATAGTTGTGACCTGTGTTTTATATTTCTACTATTTATCCTACTTATACTTTTCATACCTACTTATCCATTAAACATATTATCATGCTGTTAAACTTTAACAACCACATTTTATTTATTTATTGCCCTAGTATGATAAAAGGAGAGAATATTGCATCTGGAGTGAAATTATCTGATTTTGAATACTTGATCTTCTACTTGTAGGCTGCATAATCATAGATTTCTCATTTTATCTCTTGAAGTCTCCATGTGCTCCTATGGAAAATGGGCAACAACACATTCCCCCTTTTCCTTCCAGGGTTATTATTGAAAAATCATTTGAATTTTAAAGGAATATATAAATATGAACTCTGATCTTTGTATACTTGAAGCATTTTATGAAAAGGGGAGATCAGGAATATTTGGAAATTTTCAACATAAATGGAATCTTCTCTTCATTGTGAACTTGCCCCTTCAAATATGAAAGTTGAGTTTAGAGCTAATAAATCATAGACTGGTAAATTCCATCTGACTGAAAATTTTCCAGAGGCTTATAAATAGATGCCAAATGTTATCCTTATTGAGAAGAAAACTAAAGTGAGAAAATACAGTTATATTTAAGAAAAAGATACAGTCATTAAAAACCAATAGTTCAGATATTTTAATGTTAAAGTCAGCAAAACATTAAGCCATCCAGATAAAATTCATCCCTTTTAGATTTTGTATATATATATATATATATATATATATATATATATAAAATTATGAAAATAAATTAGGAGATTAATTAATATGTCTTGATAAAATGAATATACATCATTACTAGAAACTGAATATACATCATTACTAGAAAATGAAAAACAGATACAAATAAGGGCAAAAATGATTCATTTGCAAAATGACTAGAGTGGTAGAAAGAGAGAAACACCTAAATTCAAATAACCCATGGGCACATTAGCTATGACCATGAAATTTGAGATATTTGGTTATCATTGTTAGCAAAACATGTTGGAATAAGAGAACAAAACAGTCAGAGAAAAGAGATGGGGTTAAAGTTGTCCCTGGTCTTTACTTCCTTTTCTAAGCAGCCTGACTGTGTGGGAACACTCCCCTGTGGGATGATCCCATATTCAAATAAGAGAGCTGGAGCCAGCATGCTCCAATACAGGTACTAGGTGGGAGTCTCTTGAGTTGCTGAAAACAAGAATGATATTTTCACAGTTGTGGATTTAGCCCGCCCTTCCAGAATTCTATTTGTATCTTTGATTCTGTGAAACTGGTTATGTTACATGTATATCCATCCTATTTCCTACCTTCTCATACCTTAGAGACCATTTGTCCCTTGGTGTCTTAAGATAATTGCAGGACTTTGGATGTAACATAGTTGAGTTCAATGTCAGTTTTATTGCTTGTGTAGCTTTGAATAAGTTAATTTTTTGAGAGAGACAGAGACAGAAAAACAGACAGACAGAGACAGAGACAAAGATAGAGGGACAGAGGAAAGAAGAAAGAAAGGAAGGAAGGAAAGAAGAAAGGAAGGAACGAAGCAAGGAAGCAAGGAAGCAAGGAAGGAAGGATGGATTTCAATTCATCCGAATCTAGAGGTTTAACATCTCTAAAGTGAAAACTTTAGGGAAAAAAATTTTGCATGTTATATACAGAAAATGGGATAAGGATTATCTATGTTACTGATGTTATTTTTACCTCACTTAAAAGTTAAATCTATTGTGATTTAAGTAGCAAGTAGTGAAACATTTCCTATGATATCTTGCCCTATAATCAAATAGCCTTTGAGATTTTTATAATTTTCATAAGATTTGAGGTACTCTCTGATATCCCAGTTAGAGATTGGACTCATCGATCCACATTTCAACTAGTTACACACCTGTAATGTTGTAATGTTGTAGAGAAATCAATTATCATCTAATAAAATAATGAGATGAGTTTTTATGCAAAAGAGGTCTAAAACTGCATAATCATGAATATTTCCTCAGTGATAGGTTTCAGAACTGTTTATTTCAACTAGATTTGAACTTCATAGCCTTCTAAATTATAAATAATTTCCCAATGTTCATAGTTTTTAACCTGGAGTTATTTGAATTGGAGAAGAAAATAAAAGAGCATGCTAAATCACTTTTCAATATCTGCAACAATTGTTTAAGGCAAAAGAAACATAACTGTTCTCTAAAGAATCATAAAGTCTCTGTACGTTATAATCAAAAAAAATTAAAAGGGTTTACTGAGTCATTGCTTGAAGGACTATCAAAACAAAACTTTGAAAGAAATAAGAAAAAAAAAGGATAGATTATACAAATTTCATTTTCTTCAAAGGAAACAAAGGGAAAGAATATATTCTTCAGTACTTCATTAAAATTATGGTACTCAAGAATATTTAAAAATAAATCCTACAGTGGTTGTTAAAATTAATAAAAAAGAAGTATCAATGCTTAGGAATAAGGAATATAAAATGATTTCATTGGAAAATATCAAATTTAATCTTTGGCGAATGTCCATTAGCCCAAATTTCACAGTGCATCTAACCAATGGTCTATTTAACCCAGGTTCTCTCTTTGTTAGTGACACCAAGCAAAGTGTTATGGAAGAACATAGTTTTGTACAAAATGAAAAAGATAAATGAAATGGAAATAGTCCCATAATGACTATGTTTTAGTGATGATTATTGTCCACTTTGTATTTTTGAGTTCAATATTGCGAATATCTAATTTTAAACTCAATATTCTAAGGAAATAGTTAATATTCTTTAGTAACTTGTTAATGGATTCTCATACAAAACTCTCTCTAAAACTTTCATAAACCAGTATTTATTTTTGTCTATTTACTTTCTCCTTTTCCAGTCAACATATATCACTAGATTTTCTCTAAAGATCACTTCCAGTTCCGGCCCATTAAGTAACTAGGACAATGGCACACAAAAACTGCTTGCTAAAGTCATCATTGTAACCCATGTATCCTGACACTCAGCCAAGTTATCCTGGACTGGCCATGGGAGAATCAGGTACAGCATGGAGAACATAGAAATTCTGTTTTCTAGTTTACATGTTCAAAACACAGTTTGATGTTCAAACGAAAAAAGAGTCACTTTAAAGGATTCTCCCTTAAGAGATACTTGAAAAGTATGTGACCTGAGAGCCCTAGATTTTTGTACATAGATCTGAGCAATTGGTGGGAGGAGGAAGGATCCCACCATCTTTCCCACAGGAAGGCAGAATAGCCAGAAATGGCACACATATGTACTGCATCAGGCTGATCTGATGGAGAAAAGGCACTGTGTGAGAGACCTCAGGGATGGAGAGCTTCTGCCATGTTGAAGGAATTACTTCTAGGTCAGTAAGGATTGCATGTGCAGGGAAGGGAGCTCCAAAGTCACTCTGGTTGTCTTCAGTCTGAAGTTAGAAGCAGGTGTTTCTGCTCATTCAAAAGTCATCAGCAAATGAGAGAGAACTCTCCAGCATTTCTGAGAAAGCTAAGCAGCTAATTAAGACCTTCACAGCAGGGATATGGAGACAGACCTGAGGAGGGAGAGCTTTTTGCCTCTTGGCTGCCTGATGAACCAGAGAATCGGAGCAAGTAGAGCTCCCAAGGTCTCTGGCTGAGAAGACTGAGTTTGGTTTAATGAAAAGGATGATTCAATTCTATGCAGATTTGTCATATTTGGATGTGATGATAAGACAGAATCTTTTCAGAATCATTTATTAAACATCTGTTTTATGCCTGGAACTATTTTAGCTATTGAGTAAAAAATTGTGTTGTTAAGGATCTTACCTTCTATGTAGAGAGACCAAGTTTATACCGAATAAATACAAGGGAGTTTAATGAGGATGGGCCATAGCAGTTTGGGTACATTAGGTGAGACTCTCTCTAGAGTTTAGCCTTATAGAAATTAAAGGGTACTATGGAGGAGGATCAAGGAGATAGACTATTCTAGGCCAAGGGGTGGCTAAGGGAAACAAAAATAAAAGTAGGAGATTGGACTACCATGTGTTAAAACTGTTATTCAGCCAATTTGGCTAAACATAGTCAAATGTGTGTTTTACTATTACTTTTTAAAACTAAGACTCTATGTGTTCCACGGGGCTCATGAGTCACAGGATCACTAAAAGTGACCTGTTCCTATCTGAGCTTGACACCACTGATGAAGAGAAAAAGGGAGCAGATTTCAAGCTCAAAGAAAGGTCGCTTGTTTGAAAGTTGACCTTCATCATTACTCTGTTTAAAACACTTTCTTTGCCACTGTTCTGCAAGGTAGGTGGTAGTGGTATAAGTGTTTGGAACTAGGACAAGGTGAATTGCTGTCATATGGCTAAAATTCAGTCACACAGCTCTGAATTGGAGCTGAAATTGAAACCTAGTGCTTTTGATTCCCTTCATGGTATTCTTTCAACTATAATGTATTAAATATCCCTGCATCCACAGCCAGGTGGCATAGGAGATAAAATTCCAGACCTGACAATAGGAAGACTCATATTCTGGAGTTCAAGTCTGGTCTCAGATGTTTAGTAGTTTGTGTGACTGGGCAAATCATTTAACCCTTTTTGGTTCAGTTTATCTGTCTGCAAACTGAACTAAAGAAGTAAGTAGTAACCCACTCCAGTATCTTTGTTAAGAAAGTGTCCCAAATGGCAACACAAAGAACTGGACAAGACTGAAACATCTAAACAACAGAGACAAAATAAAAGGAAATATTGAATGAAAAGTGAATCGCTCTTAAATAATACAATTGAAATTTTAAAATCTTAGGTGAGCATTTAAGTTCTGTGCATTCATTTTTTTTTTCATTTTTAAATTAGATGTTTTGGGTAGCTTACTTTTAACATATAAAAGATAGGTTATCAAAGAGTTGTTTGAGCATCAGAGAGAACCAGTAGTTTACTTTTGGTCCCACAGATAACTGGTTGATTTGAGTTCATATCTTCTAAACTTCACATCTAGTATTATTGACTATTTTGTCAAGATGCCTCTCTGAGGTAGTTAATCAGCATTAAGATTCACAATGAGATAAATCAAAAGATGTGATATTCAAGAGGAACAAATCATCAAATTCTTCAGATTTCAGGCACTCAACCAAGCCAGAGATAAGTTTAAGATCCTTCTCAAGACATTACTTCTCAATTAAAACTTCATTTATTCTTTCCTCAAAGTTATTTTTAATCAAACTTCTTACATGACTAATATACCATAGTATTATTCTGAAATTAATAATTTTTCTCTTGTTGCTTCATGTAGGTGAAATATCAATGTTAATTGTGACTGTACATTATTAAATGTTTTTCCAAAATAGTTTCTGTTTACTTATAATTATAAAACTCAGGGCTTTCTGTTCCTTGGCAAAAGATCTTAGAGGTGAGATACCAGGGTATTTGTTGCCAAATATGATTTTTTTAATCAGGAAGGTGAGGATATTATGAAGAACAGCAGCCATATGGATAAAGAAGCATTTAGAGAAGTGGAGACATTTTTGGTGATGTATCACAGAAAGAAAAAAGCCTAATGGATTTAGAACTGCATAGTACTAGTGGATGAAGCTCTGAAACCTACTGTGAACATGGCATGAGAATTCTGGACTCATAACAAGGGAGGGAAGTCAGCCCCAAAGCATCTTTTTTTTTCTAGCCTGTCTTTCTAAGACAGGAAGGATAGCATCTCAAGAGGCAAATAGCACTGAACTGGCTTGAATATTATGAATCTGAACTGAGTATTTTCATTCCCCAGTATAATAATGAAGCAGTGTGATTAGAGGGAAATCTGGGTTATCACTCTTGTGGAGATAGAAGATGTGTTATTCTCTTCATAGAAGCACATTTTATGAATAGTACAATTCAGTGTCTTGCTAGTTATTTCCTATTCTGTATTAATTCAATTTTATTTCTTTACTTCTAGATTCGTGTTCCTTTTATATAGTCTGTCATAGAAGTTATACTAGTGGGGGCTCAGAATATAATTTGGATACTTAATCAACTAAAATATTATAGTGAAGCTAGAAAGTATTGAAGATTCCTAGAGTTGTGTGGAAATTCCCGAGATCCAAAGCTCTATATAAGAGTGATAGCTTACATGTAAGTCATTCTTACATAATACTTTCCTCACAACACTCTTTAAGATAGAAAAAGAAAACAGAATTATATACTCATTTTCTCATTTATTTTTGGAAATGAATCAACTAAAGTGAAAGGTTGAGTGATATGCCCAACTTTGCAAAGTTGTTTGTTTGTTTGTTTGTTTTTTTGCTTGCCTTTTGTTTTGTTTTGTTTTGTTTGCTGTGGCAATTGGGAGTAACTTGCCCAGGTTCACACAGCTAGAAAGTGTTAAGTGTCTGAAACCAGATTTGAACTCAAGGTCTTCCTGACTTCATGACTGGTGATTTATCCACTGTACCACCGAGCTGTCCCTGGAATACTTTTTAAAAAGTAATCAGATTCTATAACTTCCCATGATAAGGATGATTAGATGACACAATGGATAAAGCACTGGGCTCGGAATTAGGAAGATTCATCTTCACGAGTTCCAATTCAACCTTAGACACATACATTATGTGTGACACTGCACAAGTCACTTAACCCTGCTTGCCTCTGTTCCCCATCTGTAAAGTGAACTGAAGAAGAAAATGACAAGCCCTTTTAATATCTTTGCCGAGAAAACTCCAAAAGGGGCCACAAAGAGTGAGTAACAATTGAAATGGCTCAACAACCTAATACTTGTGCCAATCTAATGCAGTTTTCCTATTTTGTACTATTTGAGAGCATGGGGCATAACATAATTTTTTAAAAATATATTTTATAGTGGATGAAGCATTGTTGGTTATATAATAGTGCATATAATTTATAGGTCAGACACTGAATCCATTTTTGAACCTATTTTCAAACTATTTTAGGTAATTATTTCTACCAGAATGCTAATAAACCTTCAAGGGTTCAGACAATTTACATGGTCCTAAGAGGCATCCCATTATCACAAATATGTGCACTTCAAAATATATGCATATATATTAATATATATGTATACTTAAAACTATAAAAATATGTGTGTGCTTGTCTATACTTGTTATTTTCAAAATCACGCTTTTTGTTTTTTTGTCATTTTTCTGAATTACAATCAATCTCTACATTCCTATATCTATCCTTTGGGTTTGTGCAATCCCTGCTTGATGGAGAAAATTAGAAAAAAGACTCAGAGCCTTCAGAGAAAAGCCAAAGACCAGTTATGTATAAGGAGCCATTGCTGAGAATGGAGGTTCAGTTATTTAGGCACTAATACATAGAGAGGTAATCCTGTCATCAATGTAATTTTCTAGAAAGTGGGACAGAGACATTCTACTTCATATATATTTACATGTACTTATCTACATGGGGAGGGGATGCAACTGAATATTAATCCTCCACTCACTGACAGTTTCTCACTTCAGAAACTTTCTTGACTAATGATATAATTAGTGCGGTGGTAGGGAACTTAGTTTAAATTAGAATCTAAACATGCAAATCAAATACAGAGCTAAGACAGAAAATTCCCACTGTCTGATTTCTACTTTACATTAAAAATGTATGTATAAAAATTTAAATGTTATTAGGGAAAATGTTTAGGTCCCTAACTAGCCTAGGTTATGGTACGCTGTGAGTTTTGTACTCATGACAACGAAGGCCTTTTCAGATCATTTTGCTAAACTGTTATTCTTATAAATCCAAATCTCAATAATGTGTTACGGTTAATATAGTCCTTTTTGAATTTTTTTATGCTTTAGCTTCCCCACCACTCATTAGATGATATGAGAATACCTCTTTTTGTAACTTTGTTCTTTTATAATTGTAAATAGTGTGACAAAAATGTGGTACCTCCTTGGCAATCTAATCAATGATATGCAGGTATTCTATCAGCTCAAAGAAAATCTACTTGAAAATTAGAATTATTATTAGACTTTTCCTCCTTAGTGCTGAACTAGTCAGACCTTTATCACATTAGTACTGCATAGCCTAGAAGAAGGGTAATTGCATGATCAGTCTCTGTTGGAAGGTGTCTCTGTCCTTTGTAACACAATAGTCCTTTCCATTACTTCAGAATTTCATTGAATATTCTCTTGTGTTGGAATTATCAGTTGCAGATAAACAGGGGCTTTCTTCAAATTCCTCTGCTTCCAAATTAAAGGGCATTTGATAGATTTGAGTAAAAAAATACAGAACTTGCCTCACATGCCTAAGTGAATATTGGCTTTTCACTTTGAATTGTTTATCTCAACTCTAAAAATGTGACTGAATCCACATTGTAAAGACATTAGAAAAAAAAAATTGACCATAAACCTTTTGTCTTGAAAAGTAATTTGATTTAAGGAGCTATGTAAATTTAAAGTTGGGATTGTAAGATTAATGTTGACTGCTGAAAAAACAATTTTGATTATCTTTTAAAAATTATAGTGTACTTTTTTTCAGATATTGTTATTAAAATCTAAAACTGATAAGAGGATGTATATGTGTATATATATATATATATATATATACATATCCTTGTGCATATATACATACCTACTATGTAATTTTAAAGACTATCAAAACCATTTTAATGCTTGATTTGGAACTTCGTCTTTATGAATGGTTAAAAATCAAGAAAAGATTTTGATAATTTATTGAACACAGTAAAATCTTTATATGTCTTCAACAGATTTTACAGATGATATAACTGATGTTAAGTGATGCTAATTATGTCCAGGGTAAAATCACTAAATTTCTAAGGAAAGATTCCAAACCATGTATTCTTAGAAATTTGAATTCAAGTTTAGCAAATTATTAACTTGATTACCTAAGAACTTATTTTTGATAAATAAGCAAATTCATTATTTACCTAGAAATAAATTTGCTTTAATTTTTTTTTGCATACTCTTAGCACTGTATTTCAATTGCTTGTGATTTCATCTGTGTGGGTACTCATTCTGATGTCAATAACAGATCTCTACAATCTTATTCCAGAATTTATTGAATCACAAAGGCCATTGCTAAACTCCTAGAAACTAGCAACACAAAGCATTTCCAGCCACAATGTCATTTCTCTGAAAACAATTCCTGAAGCATTTAATCAGTTATTTGGTATAATTTGATATTTGGCAGCTATTTATTAGCAGATTACAGTTCCTTATTTTATTGAAAACGCCAACTTTGTATGATACACTAGAATTTGTACTTAGTAACCTAAAGTAATCTGTACAAGATGAGGCATTAAGCACTAAACTAGGATTTTAATTGAAAAGTTACATCTTGCCTTCTAAAAATATTGCGATCTTATTGAGATCTTAGCTTATGTATCTTTTCAAGATTTTGACAGATTCATTTCCAACTTATAAAATTTTAGAATTCACTTAGATTTTCAATTATCAGCTAAAATTAAACATAATTTTTCTGTTTATTTAAGAGTCATTGTTCTTTTTAAGGAAATAAAATGACTAAGGGGAGAGGACAGAAATGGTGTCTATAGTATAAAATCATATAATACTTAGAGAAAGATCAAGTCATAGTTGAGCTTTTCAGTGACTCAGAAAACTTTCTAAGAACACAAATTGAATAACAGCTACCTGCCTATATGATAGGAGTTATCCAGTATTTAAACAAATAAACAAACAATTAAATAAGTTTTCATTTCTTTAAAGGGAAGGAAGGAAGGAAGGTAAGAAGAAAGGTAGGAAGGAAGGAAGCTAGAAAGCAAGGAAAGATGGAAGGAAGGAAAGATAGAAAGAAGGAAGAAAGGAAAGAACAAAGGGATGGAGGAAAAGAGGGAGGGAGGGAGAAAGAGATGAAGGAAAGAAGGAAGGAAGGAAAGAAGGAAAGAAGGAAGGAAGGAAAGAAGGAAAGAAGGAAAGAAGGAAGGAAGGAAAGAAGGAGGTAAGGAAAGAGAAAAAGGAAGGAAGGAAGGAATGATAAAAGGAAAGAAGGAAGGAAGGGAGGGAGGGAGGAAGAGAGAGAGAAAGGGAAGAAGCAAAGAAAGATAGAAGGAAGGAAGGAAAGATAGAAAGAAGGAAGGAAGGAAAGAAGGTGAGAGAGAGATGGAAGAAGGAGTGGGGAGAGAGAGATGGAAGAAGGGAAGGATGGAAGGAGAAGGATGGGTAAGGAAGAAAGAAAGGAAACAAACAAGCAAGGAAACATTGGAAGGAAGGAAAGGAGGAAGGGAGGAAGGAAGGAAAGAACATCCTTTTTTATGGTATATTTCTATACATACATATAGAGAGATACACAACCAAGAATATAGAGTGATATCACCCAACCCAAACAAAAAGAGAATAGCCATAGTAATACTGCTTACCTTTGGAAGAATTAAATAACCGGATATAGATCAAGTGCAATAACTGCTACCTCTTCCACTCCTAGTCCTATTCTAGAAGGAAGAAAGGAAGGAAACATTCATTAAGTTCTTTCAGTGGGCTAGGAAATTTATATATATTATGTCATTTGATTTTCATGACAACTTTTGTGAGGTAGATATTATCTTCAGTTTACATTTGAAAAAAACTGAAGCAAACAGAAATTAAAAGGGGCTTAGATTTATGTCACTGAGCATTTCAGAGTTACAAGATTTTGGCTCATGTTGGCAAACTCTTGCAACTGTCATTTAGTAAATGAGATCAAAGCAAGTTTGTAGAGTTATATATGCACAATTTAATGTTTTATGGTAGTGAAGACAAATTCATCATTGTTTCTGATAGGATTGGTTAAAAAAATTAGCCATTTATCGACTGAGGTTCACAGATTAAAAGAATCAATCCATTCTTTTTAGTCATTACTATGTTAAAGTGCCCAAGGAAGAAAGTAATAGAAGTATTCTTAAACATATATTTAGACATGGCATATTTGAAAGTGATGGACTTCCAATCAGAAAAAAAAAAAGTAGTTTTAGGGGCAGCTAGATGGAGCAAAGGACAAAGCACTGATCCTGAAGTCAGGAGAATGTTAGTTCAAATGACATCATACATTTAACACTTATTGGTTGTGAACCTGGGCAAGTTATTTAATCCCATTTGCCTCTCAAAAAGGAGAGGGGAAAAAAAAGAACTAGTTTTAAATGACAGTTCCATTATGAATTAAGTAACCACAAGTGAGATTCACCCTCTCTATATTTTCTCCATATTGGAATAAAGTAGATTCATAATGAATACTTGCTGAATTGAATTAATAAAATATGAGCAATAATACTTGTAGCAGTATGTTATAGAACTATTATAAGGAAAATATTGTATGAAATTTATAATACTAAATGAATAGAAAGTAAATGTTGATATCCATCACATTTGTTTAGTCATTGTCTAACTGTATTACATTGGGTAAAATATCAAATTATTGGATCCCAATCTGAATGGGAGAATGTTTCCTTTTTCAGAATGTATAAATGCACACATAGTGAGAAAGGCAGACCACCCAGCCCCAAAATTAAGAGACTAGCTATACTAATATTGCATTCCTAAATTACTATTTGACTTTGAAACTACTCCCACATAGGATGAGAAAGTAAAATGGTGGCAACCAATCTGACATCCTATTTATTATTTAACAATATTTTTCTTGTTCTTTACATATGATATATCATTTTAGTTTCACAATAATCATGTAACTTAGGAGTGACAAGTACTCCATTTGTACAAGGAAACCAAGAGATTAAACTATATCTCCACAGTCACTTTGCTAAGTATCTGATGTAATGTTTGAACCCTGGTATAACTGAATTTAGAGTTATCACTTTTAGTTATCATGGCATGTTGCCCCTGGATAAATTTATCATTTTATCAGTACAGGTATTAGCTGAATGATATTGTATTGGTAATCATCATGTTTCAACCCTGTCTAACCCACAGTGAGTAAAGAAATTTACATAAATCTGCTATGTTGGGGTTAGTACTATTAAAAGCATGTTAATATATATTCAATATTACCTAATTTTCAAAAATTCATTTATCTATTTTATTAAATGGAAGTAATTTCTCCTCCCCAGACAGTTTTGCTGTGCTTTTATTCTACCAAATTAGTTATTGTGCCATACCATTCAGCTCTGTTTTGTTTAATGAACAGGGACTGTCTTGAGGTCTATTTCTCCTAAGTCTATTTCTATTCTTCATGTACTGCTGAAGCTACTGTTGGTACTCCATAATTTTTAAATATCAAATGCAATGTCTTTTAAAGGATGGATGGCTTAGTATTTACAATGACATGTTCTAAATTACTGGACACCAAGTTAAACTGATATCTATACCATTATGATGCCAAGAACAGTCGCAAATAAAAGTTTTCATTTTATACAGACATTTATGTCATCACACAAATGCTAGCAATGTAAATAATGGCCATATACAGGAGAAACTAGCCCTTATTTGTGACCTAGGAACTAGTAAGTCACAGATAATATAGCTGGTCATGAGGGAGAAAAAAACAAAACATTTATTCTTTCAATCAAAATTAAGGCACTTAAGATCAGAAGACATGTATTCTCTAACCAGTCACTTTGAACACAAATGTAAAAATATCTGTTTCCTATAATTCTTCCCTGCATGCTATAAGATCTCTAGGCTCTTGTTTTTTTTTCTTTTTGCAAATAATTTACATATAAGAATATAAGCAATATTGCTTAAAAGACTTGTTCAGATTTTTCATTGATCATGGCTTTTAGAAAGAAAACTAGTAAGAAAAAACAAAACAAAAAACAACTATGTTTATCTAGTCAGCAAAAGTAACCACAACCAGTAGCTGAAATAATTATTACAATTTTTTAAAGGAGGAGTACCATCTCCACCTCTACTCTTCAAAAACTCACATGCTGTGTATTTTATGTATTATTTCCAAAAAAAATGAAGTTGACAATGTTAAGAGAAACTCTAATTTTTATGTAAATATTTTATTCACTGAACTTTCCTTAAAAATTAGATGTTGGGCAAGTGGAAGCTAAGGACTTCATGAGGCATCAAAAAATATCAAAGAATGAAAAAATAGAAGAAAAAATTCCATTGGAAATAAAACGACTCATTTAGAAAATAAATCAAGGAGATATAACTTAAAATTTCTTGGGCTACCTAAAAGCCATGATCAATGAAGCAACCAAATGAGATACAAAAGACCTCACCCTTGCTATCTGAGTTGGTAAGAAAAACAAAATCATAGAGGTCAGATAAAAAGAAAAGAAACCACATACTTTTAAAAGCATAAAAGACAAGGGGGAAATGTCTGATGCTTAAGAAAGGGAAAAATAAATAAATAATCTCATTGAGGGCATATGAGAAAGAACTAGATCATTTGTTAATAACATGTTGAGTCATTAATAAAATTTTAGAATCCATCATGCTGGATTTGGAATTGTGTGTTATCTCAGGAAAATTGAATAACTTTTATAAGTTCTTGTTATTTTTCTATGTACTGAGAACATATTGATTAAATATTTACAGCTATATCAAATTTATTCCTAAAATATTTCTGGTTTATAAAAAATGATGTTATGAGAAAAATTGATATTGTGCTATATTATTCAATAACCCATATTTCTGTATAATCCATCATTGTGACATACTCCACTTCTGAAGGACAGGTAGTTTCTGAAGGGCATAATCCAGGAAAGTGATCACTTTCAGCCCCAAAGATATCTGCTTCCATTCCACAATTGGACTCCTTATACATCTTTTTTTTTCATTTTCTTTCATTTTTATCAGTTTATCTTCATCTTGCTCAAAAAACTATTAGCTATCTCTGTGTTTGTCTATTTGGCTCTCTGCTCATCATCCTGAAAATGACTTTTTTTTTTAAAATTAAAGCTTTTTATTTGTATAACATATGTATGGGTAGTTCCCCAGCATTGATCTTTACAAATCTTTCCATTGCAAATTTTACCCCCAGTCCCCTCCCCTCCCCTAGATGGCAGGAAGTCCACTACATGTTAATAATGTTGAAATCCTTGAGAAGTTATGCAAGAAAAATCCTATCTACAAGAAAAAAAAAAGAATCAGAGAAAGGCAACACAATGCAAGCAGATGTCAATAGAGAACATGAAAATGTTATGTTGTCGTCCATATTTCATATCCCTCTCTCTGGGTGCATATGGTTTTCTTCAGTGAACAATTGGAACTGGTTTGAGACAATTCTTTGTTTCAGAGAGCCATGTCCATCAGAATTGATCATCATGTAATACTGTTGTTGCTGTGTATGATGATCTCCTGGTTCTGCTTGTTTCATTCAGCATCAGTTCATGCAAGTCCCTTCAGGCCTCTCTGAAATCGTCCTGCTGGTCATTTCTTAAAGAGCAATAATATTCCATAACATTCATATACCATAATTTATTCAGCCACTCTCCAATTGATGGGCATCCCTTCAGTTTCCAGTTTCTAGCCACTACAAAAAGGGCTGCCACAAACATTCTTGCACATGTGGGGCCCTTTCCCTCCTCTAAGATCTCTTTGGGATATAGGCCCAGTAGAAACACTGCTGGGTCAAAGGGTATGCACAGTTTGACAACTTTTTGAGCATGGCTCCAAATTACTCTCCAGAATGGTTGGATCCGTTCACAGTTCCACCAGCAATGTATTAGTGTCCCAGTTTTCCCACATCCCTTCCAACATTCATCATTATCTTCTCCTGTCATTTCAGCCAATCTGACAGGTGTGTAGTGGTACCTCAGAGTTGTCTTAATTTGCATTTCTCTGATCAATGGTGATTTGGAGCAACTTTTCATATGACTAGAGATGGTTTTAATTTCATCATCTGAAAATGCCTTTTGAATATGTTAATAAATACCTGATTATGTTAATAAAAGTCTAATTCCACACTAAATAAAGGATACACCATATTGATTTACTGGCTTGAGATATTTAAAAATAAGAAATAAACACAAGAGAAGATAATTATATGAAGTGAGGAGAACTAAATTTGAATCTTCATTCTGCTATTATGAGGTGTCAAAAATACCCAAATTTTATTAAATTTAATTTCCTTATTTGTAAACATTTGACACTGGACTAGATGATATCTAAAGCCCTTTATAACTCTAAATACTATGGAACAAACTACATTCTGTTACCAGAATTAAACTCATTTGGCTAGCTTTTTACTAGATCAAGAACATTATGGACATTCCTATCTTGCTTAGAACGTTTTTTTTTTTTTTTAATCTGATGATTCAGGCTAATGACAACAAATTCACCTTGGATGTTAACTCTTCCACACTTGCTAGAAGTCAATACTAACAAAAAATCTGTCACCAATTCAAATGCCATAATCACCTCAGCCAATGAATAAAAACTCTGATTAAGAATTGAAATCCATTATAAATTCACAAACCATGCTTGACCCATATCTTTAGCAAATTAAATGTCAATGAAGGGGAGAAATCATGTAAATGACAATGTGGGCATATGAAGACATGTTAAGATTGTACTATATTTTATAAATCAATGTTTCATTATAACTGTTTTTAAAAAGATGAATAACTTTTACATCTTCATAAAGGCAAAAAAAAACATTGTGTTTAAATAATGATCATTTGATATGTGAATTCCAGCTTCACAATGAAAGTACTTTTTTTCCTTAGGTCATTCATGAGAAATATTCAATACACAGAGAAAATATTCCAAAGCTTGTTGGTTTTCTAAACAGACTCAATGTTTATATATGTATATGTATATACATCTACACATTTACATCTGTACATACACACATGTGCATTTGTATACATATATATATATATATATATGTGTGTGTGTGTGTGTGTGTGTGTGTGTGAGTGTGTGTGTGTATCTCTGTATGTTGTCAACTGGATAGAACTGTTCTCTCAATCCGTGGGTGACCAGAGTCAAACAAACCATTGAGAGACAGGAGAGTCAGGAATCAAATAGAAGTCTAATTTTAAAGTGAGGGAAATGGCTTTCAAGAAAGGACACATATGACAGAGCCCTACCTCTATGGGGGAGACCTTAATAAGTATACCTATGGCTATACAGTGAGTTGGAGCCCTGACAGTGACAGGTAATGGTAACAAGAAGATAATTTTGAGTCATAGCAGGGCTTCATGATAAGAAACAATTCTGGGATTTTATTGTGGCTGAGATGATACAGAAGATGAGCTCAAAGGATGGCTCTTCCAAGCTCATGACACAGCCTGCTTATTGGATTTTGGCTTTGAAAAGCAGGATATTTCCTAATACCTTGACATTTTCCCCTTTGGTCCAATGAAAGGCAAGCATAAGCCAAGATGTCACAAGAAGCCAATGGGTTGGAAGAGTAATGTTATCATAGAAGGTCAGTTCCTTGAAGGTACTTATTAGGGAAAGATGTCCCAGGTTTCATTGTTATCTCTCGTTTGCTTGCAAGCAGAATAGAGAGTGAAGGGGCAATAATGTAGAGAGAAAAAAATACTGACATGTGCTTGCTTCAGGGACTTGTTGGCTGAGTACATAAGAAAAGAGAAGAGGGAAAAAATAGGACTCAACACTCCTCCAGAATCTTGGGACACCTCTCTCATCTAGACATTGGCTGCTTTTGGGTCTCCAGGAGACAAATTTTGAGGTCTCAAAGGATTGCTCCATCTACTCAGGAGTTGGGACTCCTTCAGCTGATTCAGGAATATTTGCCCAAAACTTTGATAGATGGGGAGTAGTCAAAAAGACATTGTAGGGGCCCTTAGAAGATATATGGACTGAGAGTTGTAAGAAAACTCCTTGTATCAATCTTTGGATCAGAACAAAAGGGAAAAAATTATGAAGAAAAAAGCAAACAAAAATGTGAAAAGATCAAGCTTCAATTTCTATTCAGTTTCCTTAATTCTCTCTCTGAATGCAGATGGCATTTTCCATCCCAAGTCTCTTGAAACTACCTTGAATCACTGTATTACTGAGAAGAGCTAAGTCTATTGTAATTGATCATCATATGATTGCTGTTACTATCTACTATTTCTCCTGGTTCAGTTCATTTCACTCAATATCAGTTGACATCAATTTATCCATACTTTTCTAAAATCATCCTGCTCATTATTTCTTATAGAATGATAATATTTCATTACATTTATATGTATTTAACCATTACACAATTCCATTCATTTTCCAGTTCCTTGTCATCTCAAAAAGAAAAAAAAGAGCTGCTACAAACATTTTTTCACTTATGGGCTCTTTGCCCTCTTTTAAGATATCTTTGGATTACAGACCCAGTAGTGACATTACTGGATCAAAGGGCATGGACACTTTTATAGTTCTTTGGGCATAGTTACAATTGTTCTTCAGAATGCTTTCTCTAACCAATAGTAAAAGAATATTTTTTTTTCATAAAAGTAGAAATGGCTTTAATTTCTTTATCTGAAAATTATCTGTTCATATGCTTTGACCATTTATCAATTGGGGAATAAATTATATTCTTATGAACCTGAATTGGTTCTCTTTGCATTTTAGGGGGAAAAAAGGCTGTCTAACCTTGGCTATATTGGTTTTATTTGTGCAAAACTTTTAAAATATAATATAATCAAAATTTTCCATTTCATCATATTCTCTAGTTCTTCATTGGTCATAAATTCCTCCCTTCTCCACAGATCTGAGAGGTAGACACTCTCTTGCTCTCCTAATTTGCTTATAATATCACCCTTTATGTCTAAATCATGAATCCATTTCAACCTTATCTTGGCATAGGGTATGAGAAGTTGGTCTGTGTTTAATTTCTGCTACACTCCCAAATTCCCCAGCAATTTTTTGTCAAATAGTGACTAGAGTTTTTGGGTTTATGAAACAGTAGATTACTAGAGTCAATGACATTATTGCCTTATGTAGCCAACAACAAATCAATTAAATGTCAAGAAAATCATATTAAAAATTCAACACACCAACAATATGACAATTGCATACTAATTACACTACGAGAAAGGCAACAATACAACTACATGACGAAAAAACCATAACAAAATTCAATGTACCAACAATTTAATTGCACACCAAGAAAGTCAAAAATGCACTAATTACACACTAATTTCACACCAAAAATTGATGTCTAAAAATTAATAAATTAACATCCCACCAATTACACACAAGGAAAACCTTGTCACAAGTTCTATGGTCAATTATGCACTAGAAAAATGTCAATTATAGCCAAAGTACACACTAATTACATACCAAGAAAAAGCTATAGATAAAATTTGACACACCGAGTAAACCACATCTAAAATTCTACATACCAGTTAGCTGACTAAAAGCCAACAATATACCAATCACACACCAATTATATGGTAAAAACATCATGCCCAGAAAGCCACGTAAAAATTCAATAGGCCAATTACACATGGAGAAAACTATATCAATAATTTAATAGGTCCAAAACACATCATGTCAATAAATTAAAATGCCAACAACATGCCAGTTACATGCCTGGGGATCCACATCAAAATTCAACACACCAACATGGCAATTACACACCAAGAAAAGACATCAACAACAGGGCAATTGCAGAGCAAAATACTTAAATCAAATATTCAACGTCAGCAACATACCAATTACAGTTTTGTTTTTTCATTGACTGCTCTAATCCCTTTCATTTTTCTTCCCTTACTGATAAGTAATATAATTGCTTATCATTTTGATATTGATATGGTCAATCCAACCCCATCGTTTTAAAGAAGACTCCAGGTAATTTAATATCAGAAGTGGTATCTTTATAATATAATAATAATAATAAATCATATTGATTATATAGTTATTTATATGAGATTCTGTTTTGAAGATCCCAGAAAGAATTATTGTTTGGGTTAAAACACACACACACATACACACACTAATACATACATACAATCCCCCATCACCAACTATTATTTCTTTTTTTTTCCTTTCCCCTCCTTTCTATGTTCCCACTTCTGCCAGTGCAGGATGAATTTACTTTGCTCTTGAAATCTCACATTTATAATGCTAAGTGGGAACTGTAATCTTCTTCTCCAAACACTCTATGCCAGGTCCAGAATGGCAACAAAAACCTAACACAGAGCAAAAAAGTAAAGTGCATATGAAGAAATAGATAATTCTCAGTGAATTCAAAGTCTTTTCATTTTCATTCCATGCTTTCCTTTTCTACTACAACATAAAAGTTGGTAAAATTCACTCTCTCTCTGTATTCACAATAATTGGTTTATTTAATTTTCTCCTTTAAGAAGAATTTTCAGAGTTAAAATTGACATTGGATTTTTTCTTCTTAAAACAAACAAACAAACAAACTACAATTTGGAAAGATACTAAATGTCTGGCAGCAGCAAGAAAGTTCAGCCCCCAAATGGAAATGAGATATGCCATTATGGGAGCACATGAAAATAAAGACAGAATCGTCTCGGTGAATCCAGGGATTCTGATTAGGTTTCTATTATATTCTTTCTGTACCATCTTCAGAATTCCTCTTGTGATTCTGGAAAGAACATTTGAAAACTCTGTCTTTCATGATAATAACTTTTCAGTCTGTACCGTCAAACATCTTATCTCACTGTACAATATCTGCAATTTCAAATTGTGAACATAAACAGAGAAGTATGCATCTGTGCCCTTGCTGTCCAAAGTTAAGACTGACATCTCTCATTAAATGCATAGAATAGCTCTCCAGGGAAAAAAGGCCAAAATATTTTATTATTTTGCCAAGTATGAAAAAAATTCTCAGTCTATGGCAAGATTCATTTTATTACAAGTATTTCAGCTATTTCAGGTTAGACTGCTTGCTACAGGTCACATTCAATCCAATCCAATCCAGCAAATTAAAAACCTATATAGAAACCTTTTCATTAAATGCAAATGAATATGACATATTAACCCTCTCAAATCACATAGGGAAATCAAATATAAACAAGTTTTCCAGAAGTTGTTTAAATATTAGGAGTAGAGATACTATAAACACTGCCTGATCCTAAATCCTAAAATAAGAGCAAAGATTGATTTCAAGTGTGTGCTTCCTATTTTTACTTCTCTGAACTCTTTATTTACAAATAGGATATATTTTCAGTATGCTGTTCCCATTCCTATTTGCTTACCACTCCTGCTACCTATTTCAGTCTTGTTTCTGTAAAGTTTCTTCATCTGAGTAAGTGGTTTAATTGGAATGAAAACATATTAAAGGACAAATAATCTGATATAATATAAATTCTACATTCTATAAATCAAAGGCATTGCTCTCCAATCAGGAAAAAAAATGTTGAAGTTGGCAGCTATTTCTCCCTGATATAGCCTGTCTAGCTGAAAAGAACTTCAAAGAATCAGCTTCCACACCCAAATATCATCGGTCACTTCAAAGGTCTAACATGTTCATTTTGGGCACAGGCAGCCCAAATGTTCTGGCTTAAGAACACATGACTAGCATATCCATGGCAAAATTTGAATTATGTTTTTGTAACCCCAGAGTTAGTTTCTTTCCACCATGCTCTGTGGTCTCTGAGATCACGAGTAAGGTAGAGCTGTCTCAGAAGTGAGACTCATTTAGAATCAGCTTGACTCCTAGTAAAACTAGCTACCTACCCACCCTGAAATTGGGGATTACTCTAGAAGTCTTTGGTTATTCCCGTGTTTTTAGCAGAAAAGGAAAATAGGAAAAGAGGATTGCTTTCCCAAGTTGCTCTATTGAATTGCAGACCTCTTTTAAATTCCAGCCATGCATTGCCTGGTTCTACAAATACTAGCATGGGGAGGGGAGAAAGATGCTGCTAAAATGCCCCAGTATCTAATGCTCAAATTGCCTCACAGTACTGACACAAGTCTAATGCTGATAGCAGAAAGGACAAGTGTCCCATAGACACCAATGTGTCATTTTTATTACCCATCCAGTTTAACTTCAAAGTGCTTATCTATCTTGATAAGTCATGTCTGGGTGTCTGATCTTAATAAATATAGGAAAAAGAGGTCAAATAAAGCTACTCTGGACAGTCACTGTACTTATAAAAAAATAAGATTCTATACATATACATATATATCTGTAGATGCATGTACATGTATACATGTTACATAACTCATTAATTTAATGTATAAGGTTTGCATATCAATATATATGCATATATGCATGCAAATATATGTATATATAAGTATATATATATATATCTTTCTATACATATAAAAATAGCCAAAATTGTATATTGCTATTGTTCAACCATGTTAGTGGTTCTGACTCTTTGTAAATTTGGGGTTTGCTTGGCAAAAATATTGGAGTGGTTTGCCATTTTCTTCTGCAGCTCATTTTTACAGAGGAGGAAACTGAGGCACGCAGGATTAAGTGATTTTCCCAGGATCACACACTTAGTAAATACTGGGGATAGATTTGAACTCAGAAAGAGTCTTTCTAATTTTAAACATGATACTCTACCCATTATACCATCTAGCTGTCTACAATTTTATCTAAATACACACACACAAATATACATTATATATATATATATATATATAATCCATACACATACACATACATAAATATATACATACATCTTTGTATATGCATGTACATTATACACTTTCACACATGTGTGTAATCACATATACATATATACCTAACCATATAGACATAACTATACCTAGCTATTATGTCCTCTGGGATACCTATAACTTGCATTTACAGGCTGAGGTCTCTAAAAGATGACTCTCCTAGTTCAAAGTACTCTGTTGTTCCAGTCCTAAAAAATGTATTTTGTGATCTTCTTCAATGCAGCTATCGATATTTCAGGCAGGAAGATTAAAAGATGAGGACAACTCAAAGGAAAGCTATTTATGATAAGAATGACAATAATAGGCTACCTCCCACAGGAACCTTGGACACACTTTCTCATAAAGGCAACCTGTTATCAAAAGGCTCAGTGAGTAGAGTGCCACCTTCCACTCAGGAACACTTCTCCCATACCTACTAGCTATATATGATCCTGAGCCAGTCACTTAACCTTGTTTTCCTCAATTTCCTTATCGGTAAAATGACCTGAAGAAGTTCCAAGCTACTGCGATATCTTTGTCAAAAAAAATGTCAAAATGCATCATGGATTGTCAGATGTGATTGAAACGGCTGAGCAATAGCCACAAAGTCAAAATGAAGAAGCCTAGAAAAGTCAGAAGTTTAGAAGGAAAACATTTGACCTCAGAACATGCACAGGGATTCCCCAATTTCCAGTCAACCTGGGTGTCCTAGTCTCTATTGAACACTTCTCTGGGGCTTGATTTCTCCCACCGTTGTATCCACTTTCTGAGTCAGCTGATATTCTGGATGAGGGACCATTCATTTTTGGAAAGAATCAGCTTCCACACCCTAATATCAATGGGAGCTTCATCTCTGTGGTCCATCATCATCTCAGGAGCACAAGGTCAACTCCACACACCAATCGCCTGACTCCTATGACCATCTCACCCAACAAACTCCACAGTTGCACTGGGTTAAAATAATAATCCTCTGGGGTAAAATATAAAGTCATGCTTTTTGGTACATGTCAAAACCTTCAAAATCTGATTTATATTGCTCTCTTCTTCCATCCTTGCACAAAATAATAAATGATCTAAAGATAAGTGACTAACTTCACTGCTGTTCCTTGAACAAGACACTTCATCCCTTCACTGCAATTCTATTGGATGTCCATTGTACCTGGAATACTTTTCCTCATAATTTTAATCTCTTTACTTGTCTGGAATTCTTCCAGTACCAACTAAAAAGAAAAACTTCTAAAAGGAGCCTTTCCAACCCTTAATCTAGTCCTTTCCCTCTGTTGGTTACTTTCTATACATATGTGTATTTACATATAATACATGGCATATAGAATAAATATTTAAATTATGGATATATATAGAGACAGTAACAGAAAGAGATACAGAGAGAGAGAAAAAGAGAAAGATTGATAGTTTTATCTTTCTATCTATTCATATTTTATGTATATATTCTACATATAATATATATTCTATCTGTCCTTATTCTCTACCCCTCTCTCTCTCTTTCTATGTGTGTGTGTGTGTGTGTGTGTGTCTCATAACAAAAATTTAAAGGTCTTCCTTCTTTTTCCTTCCTTCCTTCCTTCTTTCCTTCTTTCCTTTCCTTCCTTGCTCTTTCTTTCCTTTCCCTCCTTTTATGTTCTTTTTTTCTTCCTTACTCCCTCCCTTTCTCTTTCCTTCCTTCCTTCCTTTTTTCTACTGTGTATCTGTCAGAATATATCAGCAGTTATTTCATTATGCTATTTTTTGGTGTGCTAAGTGTCATTTTTCTGTGCTTTATAAGCTATTCAAGTATTTTTTAATTAAATATATTTTGAAAGAGATATCATCATGGCTGTTTTGTCACACTGGAAAGTTGTTTTCGATTGGCATGAGTAAAGGTCCATGAAGGACTGTTAATTTCAGATTATATATTGACTTTTGTGAAAGCACTATGAGATGAATCTTATGCAAAAAAGAGTCATTTAAGGAAATTTCAGGTAGTGGATGGCATGTTCAAAAAGGAGAAGTTTAAAATGTCTGTAGTCTGTTGACTGTTAAAGAAGTACACAATTGGAATGGTTCTCTCAAGCATCTGGAAAGAAATAAAAGTGTAAGTGAATGTGTGGAAATCAGCCCTGAGAAATGTACTGAGGACAAAGATCAGAAAAGCATGTTTAAAACTGTTCTGAGGAGAGGTATATAAACTCAAGGTAAAGAGAAACAGCTGCTACAAAAGAAGCAAACACCTTAGTAACATGAGGTGAAAGTAAAATGTAGATCTGCCAGTGTAAACACAAGGGAATCACAGAATCACTATGTGAAACTAAGAGTGTTCTCAAGGGATCATCCATACCCCTCCTGGGTGACATCATTTGAGCCCTGGATAGGACATACCACTAAAATAATACAGCAGTAGCAGGGGACTGATGCAGAGAAACAGAGGAGGCTAATGGAAAGCCTCAGGGGAGCCACATTTGATCTTATAGGCAACCTAGAATTACAAAATCCCATTTCTAGCATTAGAAAGCTTGCATAGCCTGGGTGTGCAATTTGATAAAGCAAAGACTGCACAGCAAGCATGGGTCTAGTTCATCAATACCTCCCAGCAGTAGAAGGAGAAGACTTCTACATTCACAATACATTGGGAAAGTCTGGTTTTTAAAATGCAAGTATTCAAAAGAAGTGCTGAGAGGACACAGAAAATTTCTAGAAAAATACAAATGAATTAATTCAGAAAAGGAGACTGAAGACCTAAAGTTACATCTAAACATGGTGGACTAGAAAAGAAAACATTTTGAACAGTCCACTTTCTTTTGTTAATGAAATTTGTTAAGGAAAAATTGAGAGAGGGAGGCAAGTGAGACACACACACAGAGAAACACAGACAGCAAAACAGAGAGAGGGAACAGAGACTGATAGACATACACACACACACACACACAAACACACATACACACACACCAGAGACTGAGACAGAGAGACAAAGAGCAATTATACGTAGGATTAAAGAAATCAGTTTTCCCTGGCACAAAGACATTATTTCCTTTATTGGTCATTGGGGCAAAATGGGAAGCCATTCCAAAATCACCGAGTTAATCTACTATTTTTTAAATTTTATTTTATTAATACTTTTTATTTGCAAAACATATGTATGGGTAATTCCTAAACATTAACCCTTACAAAGCTTTCTGTTACAAATTCCCCCCCCCCTACTGCCCACCCCTCCCCTAGATGGCAGGATATCCACTACATGATAATTATTTTAGAATACTTAAGGAATAGAATATATGTATAGTTATTGCATCATAGTCTACTATTATTTCTTGCATTATGGTATTAAGGTTTTTTGTCCTATTCTGTCCTTCTTGGAGACCTATGAACTTTAGGCTGTCTCTCCATATCCTGTCTTTAAGGTTCTTATTTTTTTATTCTTTAGGGACCATTGTTTCTTTTAATGCTATTTTCTTTTTCTCTCTTTTTTTTTCTCTTTTTCAAAGTTGTCTTTCACTTCTGAGTATTCACATTTATTACCTAAACAAAAGGTTTCTTTAGTGAACCTTGCCATTGAAAATTCAAGTTTTCCATTGTGTTTATTATTTTGCTGTACAGGACATAAATTCCATAATTACAATTTTATTTTTATTTTAAACCACTCAGTGGCAATTATGGTTCCATGTTGTCCTCAAATCCCATAAGTTTTTCTGTCTCATTAAAATTGGTTGATTTCCTTTCATTTTATAATTTTTATTAACAGATGCCTGAACGTGTTTATTTGAATAGGAGGTCATATTTCCTCATTATTTTTTTTCCAATTGGTTTATCTCTTTATCTTTAAAGTCTTTAAGGTTTTTTTCTTTTTTTTTTAGGACTTTTTTTTAAATTTTATTTGCATAACATATGTGTGAGTAATTCTTCAACAATAACCCTTACATAGCTTTCTGTTAGAAATTTTTCTCCCAACTCCCCAACTCCCCACCCCTCCCCTAGATGGCAGGATATACACTATATGTTAATTATGTTAAAATATTGGAAAATTGAATATATGTATACATATTTCCAAACTTGTCATTGTTGTGCAAGAAAAATATTGTCTACACAAATGATATATCAGATAAAGGAAAAACAATGTAAGCAAACATCAATCAAGGAGTATGAGAATGTTATGTTGTGGTCCATATTTCACATCCCTCTCTCTGGGTGTATATGGCTTTCTTCAGTGAACAATTGGAGGTGGTTTGAAACATTTCATTGTTGAAGGGAACCATGTCCATCAGAATTGATCGTCATATAGTACTGTTGTTGCCATGTATAATGATCTCCTGGTTCTGTTCATTTCACTCAGCATCAGTTCATGTAAGTCTCTCCAGGCCTCTCTGAAATCATCTTGCTGGTCATTTCTTACAGAACAATAATATTCCATAA
>JAJPUD010018149.1:0-29385 GCA_023553655.1 Myrmecobius fasciatus
TCTTATTTTTTATGTGCAGTATGATGAATATAGATCTTTTTTTGGAAGGGATGAATTTTTAAACTTCTTTATTTTAATAGTATTTTATTTTTCAAAATATATGTAAAGATAGTTTTAAACATTCATTTCTGCAAAGCCTTATGTTCTAAGTTTTTATTCCTCTCCTCCCTCCTTCTCCTGCAAGCAATCTGATATAGATTAAACATGTGCAATTCTTCTAAATATATTTCTATATTCATCATACTGAACACAAAAAATCAGACCAAAAGAGAAAAAACATGAGAAAGGAAAATAACAAGCAAACAAACAACAAAGGTAAAAATGCTGTGTTTTGATCCACATACAATCTCCATAGTTCTTTCTCTGGATGTGGATGGCACTTTCCTCACAAGTCCATCACAGTTAATCATCACATAATCTTGTTGTTATTGTATACAATGTTCTCTTGGTTCTGCTCATTTCATTTAGCAACAATTTATGTAAGTCTTTCCAGGCTTTTCTGAAATCAGCCTGATCATTATTTCTTACAGAACAATAATCTTCTTTTACATTCATATACTATAACTTATTTAGGTATTCCAACGAATTTCTAGTTTTTTACCAAGAAAAAAGGGCTGCTACACACATTTTTGCATATGTGGATCCTTTTCCTCTTTTATGAGCTTTTTGAGTACAGACACTGCTGGATCAAAGGGTATGCATAATTTTATAGCTTTTTGGGCATAGTTTCAAATAGTCCTCCAGAATGTTTGGATTATTTTATAATTCCACCATCAATGTCTTGATTCCCAATTTTCCCACATTCCCTCCAACGTTCATCATTACTTAATTCTATGTTTTATGAGACATGCTGATGAATTCAAACCTTTCTAGAAGAATTTTCTTTCCTTCCTTCCATCCTTATTTTCTTTTTTCTTCCTCCCTTCTTTCCTTTCTGCTTCCTTTCCTCCTTCCCTTCTTCCTTCATACTTCTTTCCCTCCATCCTTCCTTCATGTTTCTCTCTCTCCTCCTCCTCCTTTTTACCTTCTTCTTCTTCCTTCCTTCCTTCTTTCCATACCCTTATTTGCAAGTGCTCAACACAAAGGAATATATTTTCCTTTTGATAACTGAAACCTCCCAATATATCTTGGGGTTTACTAGATATATTTATTTTTTTAAGGACCATATCTCAAACTCAAATCACTCTGGCTCTCATTGATTGACCAAAAATAGATCCCAGGCTAAGCACCAATTGATCATTGTTTGGGCCTTGATTATCCCAGAGTGAATGTTTTGTCCAGAAAGCCAGAAGGTTTTTCCCTCCCAGATTGGATTTTTTTTTAAACAAAGTAAGAGGCCATTCTTTGTCTCATTTCTTACCAAGCCTTAATCACGGAATGGGTGTTGCCTCAATCAAACTGAGACCTCTTCAAGACCTTACCTTAAAAAGGCTAAGGTCTCCCCCTTCATCTAGGGCCATCTCCAGTCATCCTGATCTACATCTTGCCACTAGACTCAGATGACATTCAAGGAGAGTGAGGCTGGTGATTTTGTATATTCTTTCCTTACTTTAATACAATTCACTTTCTTATTATGGCATCACTTCCATGATGTCATGGTCCTATTTATTTAGAATATTTGGATTAAATTATTGCTCTGTAAGAAATGACCAGCAGGACTGAACTGATGCTCAGTGAAGTGAGCAGAACCAGGAAATCATTATTCACAGCAACAACAATACTATATGAGGATCAGTTCTAATGGACATTACTCTCTTCAACAATGAAATGCTTCAAACCAGTTCCAATTGTTTGGTGAAGAGAGCCATATACACCCAGAGAGAGGGATGTGAAATGTGGACCACAACATATCATTTTCATGTTCTCTATTGAGGTTTGCTTGCATTGTATTTCCTTTATCGGATTATTCTTTCTTGTGGATATGATTTCTCCTGCACAAAAAATGATGTGTGGCAATAACTATACATATATTCGATTTCTTAAGTATTCTAACATAATTATCATGTAGTGGATATCCTGCCATCTGGGGAGAGGTGGGGAGTAGGGGGGAAAATTTGTAACAGAAAGCTTTGTAAGGGTTAATGTTTAGGAATTACCCATACATATGTTTTGCAAATAAAAAGTATTAATAAAAAAAAGAATATTTGGATTAAGCTAAAGAGGAGATTCTTGCCTCAATTGAATGGGTGTTGCCTCTGTCAAACTGAGACCTGTTGAAGACCTTAGCTTAAAAAGGTCAAGGTCTCTCATTTCATCCAGGGCCATCTCCAGTCATCCTGATCTATATCTTGCCACTGGACCCAGGTCACTCTGGAGAGGAACTCACTTGCATGCCATGGCATCACCTCCCTGATGTCATGGTTCTCTTCAAGAATGAAGGAAAAACACAGGGAGAAGATAATAAAGAGAATTGAAGCAATGTCCTATAGAGATTTCAGGTATTAAACAAACTGGGAAGCTTCCTTATTTGGAATACAGAAAGTTTGGAGGTTGAATACAGTATGATTATTGTCTTTCTTGAATTAATGAATGAAGAAAAAAAGGTATTTTAAGTGCTTATTAATGTGCTAGACATAATGTTAGGTCCTAAAGGTATATACTGAAGTAGTCTCTATCCTCAAAGAGATCCTATTTTAATTGGGAGAAATAAAACATAAAAGATTATTTGGCCATAGGAAAGATGGAGGATTACCTAGAGTTTCAGAAGCTCAATGGATAGCAAGGCATGTGGATCTTTAGATTATATAAATTAGGAAATAGTAGCAGAGGATTTCAGGGAATAGAGATAGGACACATGGCAAGGTAGAGACAGTGCAAGAGCAAATGGTTAAGTTCTGATGATCAAACAGTAGAGAAATGTTGATTCTCATCTTTTCAAGCCATGTGAGCAGTCAAGCAATTACATAGTAAAAACAAGAATCTATCTTAGATTCTCCCTGGCACAGAGTATTAGCCTCATAGTTTCAATGTGGATCATGATGTTGGTATGTTTATTCAAGTTAAGTAGACCTTTGCCTATAAACTCACTTGGAGCAGGGTGAAGAGCTCCCATCAGACCCTCTAGGAAATGTGCCAGAGCCAGAGTAATCTCTATATGTTCCTTGGGGTGAACTCTGGATGGAATTCAGGGAGGCTAATTTCAGCTTAAGAGAAGAATTTCTAACAATTAGAGCTACTCAAAAATAGGACAGGGTACCTCAGTAAGTTCACCATCATTGGAAGGATGCAGGCAGAAGTTGGAGAACCATTTGGCAGAGATGCTGAAGGGAGACTCATGCTTCCCTTATGAATTTTAACATTAATTCAGCACATATTAAGCACCTACTTTGTATCAGGAATTGTACAAAGTGCTGGGGATATAAAAACAAACAAAAGAGGACCCTCCTCTCATGAAGTTTATTTTCTACTGAGGAGGAATAAGCAACACTTAAATTCATAAGTAAAGTGAAATGAGCAACAAGATGGTACAGTGAATAGAATGCCAGCCCTGAAGTCAGGAAGTCCTGAGTTCAAATTCAGCTTCAGTCACTTACTGTGTTACTTAACCCAGTTCTTCATCTGTAAAATGATTAAAAATTATATAAAATCTGTAAAATGATCTGGGAAGGAAAATTAATCTTTGATTAATAAATGATTGTTGAATTGAATGAACTATTGTGTCCTCCTTCAAACTAACTATAAAATCCAGTGTCCTTAAGAGCCTTAACTGTAATACTCCTGCTTTTCAGAAGATATGGCAGATTTTGAGCAGTTAGTGTGACTAGTGGTCGGAGGAAGGAAGATCCATTTTTGACATTGGGTCTTCCTATCTCACTGAGTAGTGAGCTGTGCTGAAAGTGCAGTGGCCATTCCTGGGCCTTACTTCACTGCTGATGAGTCACTGATGCTTTGACTTCTTCTGTTTCCAACCTAGGCTAGTTCTTCCCTATTTTGGACATTCTGCTGGCTTCTCATTTGAGGCAGCTCAACATATGGATGCCAGATTTAATATGATCACTCAGTGATTTTTTGCCTTATTGTAGCTCAGAATCCCCATATTCAAAATATGTGAAGTGATCTATTATTGAATATATATGAATCCGGGGCAGCTACGTGGTGCAATGGATAGAGCACCAGCCCTGAAGTAATCCAATATAAGTTCTGTATCAGAGGCTGTCAATGGCTTTATCAGTAGAGAATCAAAGAATCTCAGAGTAAGAAGCAGCTTCAGAATTAATTTAATCTGTTCCAAAATGAAAGAATGAATTTTTCTAATATATAGTACCCAGTTAATTGTCATTGAATTTCCTCATAAAGACATTTTCCAGTGACAAGAACTTTCTAATACTTTGAAGCCAATAGAGATCATACCCCTATTACCATGTCCAAGGAAACACTTGGGGGATGAGAGTTGGGAGGTTCGCATTTTATTTTTAGTTATGTTCTTAGTAATGACCATAATCGGGGCAGCTAGGTGGCAAAGTGGATAGAGCACCAGCCCTGAAGTCAGGAGGACCTGAGTTCAAATATGACCTCAGACATTTAAAGCTTCCTAGCTATGTGACCCTGGGCAAGTCACAACTCCAATTGCTTCAGCAAAAAAAAAAAAAAAAAAGTAATGACCATAATCAACATGCTTTGGGGCCAGCAGTAGACTGATAATGATGAGACAGAATTTACAATACTGACTAAGGAATCTAGATTCCTAATCCTACCCATTTCAATGACATGCCTGTGTGAATTTAAGCAAAAGAATTCACCGCTTTAGACCTTAATTACTTATGCCTAAATTGAGCAAATTGGGCTAATTAGTTAGGTGGCGCAGTGGAAAGAGTGCTAGTACAAGAGTTAGGAAGACCTGAATTCAAATCCACATTTAAATACTAACCATGTAACCCTCACCAATTCACTTAAACTTTTATCTACCTCAGTTTCTTCATCTGTAAAATGAGGAAAAGTATATTACTACTTACTTGGATTATTGTAAGGATCAAATGAGATATTTGTAAAGAACTAATTATCTATAGCCAGTATTAGACAATCTCTGAGGGACCTCTGATTCAAACATTCTGTAGAGTTGGGAAGTACAGAAGGTATTGATCAATGTCACAGCTCCCAAGGTAGGGAACTAAATAGATCTATCAGTTGGGTAATGCTACCATCAAAATTTATTTTAGTTTTTTTAATCAGCTTTTTTTTTTTTTGCAGAAAAATAAAGTATTTAATATTGTTGTAAGATTAGAGTGTTAAAAAAAAAGCACAGATTAAAATCCCTCCCTTGAGTCCTTAACTGTGGCTTTAAGCCAGAAGCCCATTTTGTAGAATGGTCATACACACTTCCAAGAAGACTTGCAATGAATGCTCAATAGGACTAACTCATCACAACTGGGGCTGCTGTTAAGTGCCATGATAATGAGGCAGCAGCCAGCCTGCTGACAAAGGCTCACAATTAACATATATTAAATAAACCTCCTCTTATGTCAAAATGGAAGAGTTTTACAGTGAAATGAGTCTGGTGCTTACTGGAATCATTAATCAATGAAGCAAAGGTGGCATACAGTAATTGAATAATTACTTTCCCAGGTATTGCTCAAAGCAATGGAGCTAGAAATTTCAGACAAAGGAAAGGAATTCAAACCACTGCCATTTTCAAGTTCATGATTTGTACAATTTTTTTCCCCTAAGCCATGATAAGGATTAGAAAAATGTACTAATTTTCTGTATAACATGTAGTTATAACTGTATAGGTAAAGCAATGATTCAAGACAAAATGTTGAACATTTTAGGATTTCTTAGGTGAACTGAATGATTGTTCAAGATATAGTATTAAAATATTCAAAAACATGAAAATTTTGTGATTTCATCAGTGTGGAAAACTCCCAGTGTAGAACCAGTCTCCACCAATGGATAATTCGTAGGGTTTTGCCTGAGGTACATAGTAGAGTCAGAGGTTCTGAATGGGATCAGAGGCTTTGAATGAAAAGAACCCAGGTTCTAATTTTATCTCTGATACTATCTGTATGATCTTAGACAAATGGACTTCATAGTCCCCTCCAAATTTGCTTCTATGATTCTATGATCTTATGATTTGTGGAGGGTCATACCACCCATAGGTGTTCCTGATTCTGAGTCCAATATTTTCCCCTTGTTGAACATATTTTATTTTCCTCAATTACATATCAAAACAATTTTAACACTTTTTAAAAAAGAGTTTTGAGTTCCAAAAATTTTTTTTCCTTCCTTCCTCTTTTTCCATTCCTTCCTTGAGAAAGTAATTAATCAGATATAGGTTCTATATGTGCGATAATGTAAAACATTTTCATGTTTGTCTTTGGTATAAGACTCAAATAAAAGAAAAAGAATTAAATACAATGAAAAATAGCATGCTTCAGTCTGTACTCAAACAATCCCAAAGAACTGATGATGAAACATACTATTCACATCCAAACAAAGAATTGATACAGACTGAGCTCAATATTTAAATCCACTCAGAGATGATTCTAGAGTCAAGAGGGCCTGAATTCAAATTTGGTCTCAGACACCTAGAACCATGGTTAATTCACTTAAATCTGTTTGCCTCAGTTTCCTCATGTGTAAAATGGCAAACTACTCCATTGTCTTTGGCAAAAAAATCTCAAATTGAGTCACAAAGAATTGAATATGATTGAAATAACTGAACAATAAAAAATGACAATTCCAAGATGAAAACCAAAAGGAAAAAATGATTCTGACAAAGATACAAATTAACATTTGTGTCAAATGGATAGTAAATAGAAGACATGAAAAATAAAGAAAAACCTCATCAACTGTATCATTTATCCATTTAAGATAAATGTAGACTTTCTATAGAAATAATATCTCACGTTTCAGAAAAGAAGGGAGATTCATAGGAGCAAGGAATTGGAAAGAATTCAGTAGAATATATTTCATGAGGATAAGTACTACCATTTTCCACTACACTGTTATTCAAATAGTAAGTGCTTAATAAATGCTTGTTTAATTGAACCAAATCCTGTAAGCAGCCATGGAAGAAGAAACAAGTAGTAGTTGTTGGCAGCTTGTTGCTGTCAGGTATGGAGGCAGTTTTATATATACCTCACGTGATTGAAGTCTACATACAGGATATGTATTATCTTTCTACAATTTGTAACTGAGCTGTGAAAAAGAATTTGCCCAGACTTGACAGACAACTTGTAATCAAGTTCTGTTCATTCTGGTGGGAAGGAAACAATACAATAAAAAGAAACTGGGTTTGTATCTACAGTGACTTTGAAATTCAGATTGAAAATTGAAGTATTTCAGGTCATATGTAGTGTTTTTATTTCCTCTTCCACTTGAAGTTTGTATCTTCCAAAGAGAAAGGAATATAAAGGAAGAATGAAACTGGGGATAACCATTAGTGGCAAAAAAAATTGTCTTTTTTTGGATCCTTGGTTAGAATATCAGAAAAAAAAATTTAATTCTGGGAAGAGAGAATATCCCTCAAGAACTGAAAAGAATAGTTTTGCTAGAAGACAATCTGAATAAGGGAACTTTACATTAAATTTTATTTTTTTTTAACATCAAATTTTAAAAGAATGAAAAAATGCCTCCATAAAACTTGAAAAGTGGAAACTGTGATCAGTAGTTGTCATAGAAAGAATAATAATAGAAAACTTGGGCAATAATTTTTAAAATAAAATATCTTCAGCATGTGACAGTGCCTACCACACAGTAGACTGCTAATAAATGCTGACTGATTGATTTAAACTATCTAGCTTTCAACAAAATGGGTCTACTCACAGTAAATATCTCATGGTCTATCCCTATGGCTTTTCACTCATAATCCATGTGAACCATGGACAATTCCAGATATTCCTTTTAATTTCCACCTCTTGGAATCTATATCTTCATTCAAGGCTCAATTCAAGTGACATTTCTTATGTGATATTTCTCATAATAATTCCATTTGCTAGCACAATCCAAGAATTTACTCTATGTATGTTTTTTTCTGTATTTACTTATATATGTACACATTGTTTTTATTAGGAGAATATAGTCCATTGAGGAAAGGGACCTTTTTTGGTCTTTATATTCAAAACATTTGGGATAGGGTTCTGCCTGCAAATATACACCATATGCATATATACACACAAACAAATACATACATCTTATATTACCCTAATGCATGTTAAATGAATTATTCTAATAAGGTACAAAGATGGCCAAATATGACCTTGCTTTAGTTGTCCATGAGCACACAAACAATCAGTCAATGAATCACTCACAGCATTTAATTCCCAAATTCCTAGAAAGTTAAACAGTCTGGGTATGGCTATTCTCTAGACTATCATCAGTGGCTACAACATCATCCAGCTTTCCTGGATCAGGTCCAGCTCTATCTTTTGCTAATGTAGTCTACTGTCATTTATTATTGACTTTGGCAGCACCAGTCCATCTTAAAGAAATAAATATTCTTTCAAAATGACCTATAATGTATCATCCTGATCCATAACAAGAATAAGAAAAAAGTTTACCCCAAGATTTAAGATTTCTGGATTATCAAATAACTTATATTATATTATAGAACCTGAGAGTTAGGAGGGACCTTCTTTACTATCCAGACTAACTCATACCCTCTAGAATTGCCTCTACAATATATCTGACATTTACCCTTTTTCTTGAAAATATGCAATGAGAAGAGAATCCAACCATCTACCTAGTCAGCCCAAACCTCATTTGGATACTTTAAGTTCTAAAAATAAAATTTTTCTGACATTAAGTATGAATTTGTATTTATGCAATTTCCATTCCTTGTTTCTATCTTCATTCCTTCCTCCTTCCCCAGTCCCACCCCCAGGGCTAATCAGAAAAGGTCTAAACTTTTATTCACAAGACAATCCTTCAACTACTTGAAGACAATAATTATGATCCTTGTCCCTCAATTCTTCCCTTTTCAAAGCTAAATATCCTCAGTTCTGTCTATCCAATTCAATAAATATTTATTACAGGCCACCTATATGCCATACATTTGCCACATGGCATGGATCCAAGGTCCCTCATCCTCCTGATTATCCTCATAGCATGACAGATATAGAGATAAAAGGGGTTTAAATCTCATCCAACTCTCAGGTTCTCTGATACACATATAGTAATTTGTGAATAAGTTATCTGATATGTAAAAAAACACAATAAACTTATGCCTGGGGATAATTTTGTTAATCAGTAATGCTTTATAAATCCACATCTCTTTCCACAAAAGCTAAAACAGGTTAAAACTAGCCTGACCATTTATTGCCATATCTCTTGATAGAAAGTAAATATATTTTTAAAAGTGAATTTCAAGAAAATCCAACTCAATTCAACCTTTATTAAGGTCCTACTATATAAACGGTACTATTCTAGGCTTTAGGAATTTAAAAAAAATTAGTGAAACTGTCTGTTTTCAAGGTAATTCCATTCTCTTTGCAAACTAAAATATGAACACAAATAAATGGAGATAGGGAAAGAGGGGAGAACAGAATATACATTTATTAAGCACCTAGTGTGGTCCATAATAAGTGCATAATAAATGATTCTTATCTGAGTGACTTGAGAGGCATTGTGCTAAACGCTGCAAATTGTATAGACAAGAAATGGAGCAATTCTCAATCTCAGGGAGTTTATATTCTAAGGAAGAAGAAAGGAGGGAATTGCATTCTAGACATAGGGACTTATAGGTAGGCTTTCAAGTTTGTAGTATTCATAATTATAATTTTGACAGATAGTGATTCAAATTCAATGGAAATGTGCAGTGTAATTTGAAAAGTGTGTGAATACTTCAGGGGGATTCATTATTCTTACTAATCAGAACTTAGCTGTGTTTGTGCAAAGGCAGAGAAGTGAGATGGAAGGTTGAAGACAGGGAACAGTGAGTGTTCCAAATTGTAATCCCCAACTCATGATAAGAATCATTTCAGTGTTTTCCAGAATTTAACTAAAGTGACTAGGTTTTTGTTTCACCAAGGTGGGAAATCCAGTTCCAGGATGACGCTCAAAGAGAAATCAACCAGGAGGTAGTTTTGACAGTGCAGGTACACATACATACTCAGTGAATACATGATAGAGAATGTCACCCCCTGCTGCCTTTTTAAATACTTCTGTCAAAAATGCAATACAATTACCATTGCCTGTAGAAAATGGCTGGGGTTTCTGAGGGCTTCCTATGGAGTTGGAGAAAGAGACTGAAGCTTAAATATGGGACAGACACCCTCATCTGTATCCTGTCCTATTAAGAATGGGAAGCAATCAGCCATACTGCAGCTTTCCCTCTTACCTAAGAACACTCCAAGGAGAGATGCCAAAAAGATAATTCATGAACACAGTAAAAAAAATGCCAAGGAAAGCTGATTGTTTAAAACCAAATAAAAAACAAACAAAAAAATCTCCAACAACTGCATATCCTATTGATTGTGACAAAAGGCGATGGAGTATAATACTCCAGATACACATTGGGTGGCAATAATTACCACCAAGAAAACCCTGTTATATTATTTGTTATATAATATGGCTCTCTGGGAGAGTGAAAGGAAGAAGGAGATATTGGTAGAAATTTTGGTGATATAAGAAAACAAAATATATCAATAAAAAGTAATTTTAAAAACTATTAATACTTTACCATGAGAGATAGTCAATAGAAATTTTCCTATTATAATAAAAGTGAATAAAGAGCAACAAACAAAAAACTTCACTGAGTGATATTCAAGGAAATATATTTTGCCTTTTTTTCTTATGAACATTAACTATATGTAGAGGTAGACATACACATATGTGTGTGAATGAACACACATTTTGAAAGATATATGTCTATATATGTATACACATTAATATAACTATTTGTAAGTCTTTATAGTTATGTATCCAGATACCCAAGTTTTTAAATGTAATATATATATATATATATATGTCTGTCCATCTATGATCTCTTTGTCTCTCTTTCTCCCTCCATGTCTATTTCTGTCTCTGTCTTTATTTTTGTCTTTGTCTCTCCTCTCAGTCTGTCTCTCTGTCTCTGTCTCTGTCTGTCTATCTGAAAGTAAGTGTGATTATGAAGGCCAGTTTTAAGTTTTACCTTTGATACATGCTAGCTTCCATGACCATAGACATATTATTTAAACTCTCAGTGTTTCTAGGCAGCTTTCTAAAACTAAATTGCAGATGAGAAATGTGTTGGTAGAGGGAGTTTACTTTTAGGGAGCTTTCCACACTGATGGGATCACAAGTCCACAGCTATAGTCTCCCAAATCTGATTTCATTCCTCAAAAAGGGGAAACTACCTCAATAATTTTAATTTGAAGAATAAAGAATGCCATCTGAAGGAAATAAGGATAGTTATCACAAAGTAGAGAAGACTCAGGGAAGGGTTAATCAGGTCTCTAAAGAGCTGTCAGCTGAAAGAGAGATATTTATTCTATTTGACCTGAGAGGTGGGACAGAACTAGTAGGAATTATATAAATTACAAAGAATTTAGGTTAGACCTATGGAATAATCAGCATAATTCCCCAATTGGAGCTATCCAAAAGCAGAATGGGCTTCCCCTTGTTAGAATCTCCCAATAAAGGTTGGATAATCACTCAATGTATAATGGAGTCATATATGGGTTGAATTAGATAGTTTCTGAGAAGCCATGTAACTGAGATACCTGGTGATTTTGTATTCCTCTACAGATGATTTGCAAGGAACTACTTAAGAAAAAGTCTTTGACAGATCCAGGTGTTCTGAGAAACTTTTCTTACATAAGCATTTCCATTAAATTTTCCCCTTATCTACTGTCCTCAGTTATGAGACTTCTATAGGAATCAAAAAGAGAATTCTCCAGTGACTGAGTCCTCTAGTTAGTGAGGAATTGATAAAGTTATTAAGAGTAATGATCAGAAATTCTGCACTAAAGACCACTCTGTGACCTCACTTTGGAATGAAAGGGTGGTAACTCTGACTTCTCAAGGGTTCAAGTTCTTCAGGGAACTCAAACTCTCCATGCCTCAAACCAGGCAGCAATGTTGCAGAGAAGATGATTACTCAGATATAGGTTGTATGAGTTGAGCTCTGAAGTTCCTTCCATAATCTCCTATGCTATATTTTCTATCAACCTAATAAATTTGGGAAATTCCCATGAGATCAGATCACTGAGCAGAATTGAAGAATGATATTATTTGGATTTGATAACATTTCATGGAAACAGGGAAAAAGGACAAATGCAAAGATAAATGGTTGGCTGCCATTACTTCTCCCAATATTCAAAGCCTGACCTAAGATCTCTAAAAGAATGCCATTTAATATGATTATGCCATTAATATTTTTTATCAATGGACTGGTCAAGGCATAAATGCTTTGTACATTAAATTTGTAGATAATACAAAGCTGGGAGAAATAACTAATATGTTAGTTAAAGGAAAGACTCAAAAATATTTTAGTTAATAGGTTCTAACCTCAGTTTCTCAAATACAATGAAATGTAATAGGATAGAAGAATTCAAAGTTCTTGCATTTACTTGGATTTGAAAAAGATCAACTTCATAAATATAAAATGCAGAGGAAAGCTATGAAAGCATATGGCCTATAAAATATTTAGGAACTTCAGTGGACTGGAAGTCTATGTCTGTCAAGAGTGGCAAAGCAGACTAAAAAACAACAACAACAACAAAAAAACTAATGTCATTCTAGCCTGAATCAGCACAGCTAATATTTATATGGCACTTTAAGGTTTTCAAAGCTCTTCATATTTAATTTCATGTGATAATATGTCACTTATATGTATTATATAAAATATTAACATATATGAAATATGTGAAAATGCACATGAGTTAACCTGTGACTTAAATGTGATTATTTTCCAATGAGAGAGATTAAATCATTTGCTCAGGATCATATAGCTAGGATATGTCTGGAGGAGGAGTTGAATTCAGCTCTTCTAAACTAAGGATTGTCACAGTTTAATGACATTTCACATATGCTGCTATCACATCTCCCAGATGAACCTTTACACTTTAGTGAATGTAATGAATTATATAACTTTCTAGTTAAATGCCATAAACCAGGGGGGAAATCAATTTTTCTGGTTGATTTGTTTTTCTGTCTAAAAGGTTGTTTATTCCTTATCCATACCTATGCCTCCTGCCTAGAATGCTTATTCCTGCTCTATCCCTTTTTTTAACACTACCTCTAAAACTGGCCACACAAAATATACTTTATAAGTATTTCTCTACAAATTGATTGATTTTCTAGGTCATGAGGCTAGAAACTTCCAGAGTTCTAGCTGATTAGCATTTCCTTTCCTTTACATTAAGGGAGGAAGAGGAGAAATCCATCACATTCACCTGCAAAGAATTCTTCCTCTCCCTATAAAATACCTGAACCATTCTGACTCCAGGATTGCCATGACTGCTGAACTGAGCCAGTTGGTCTGAATTTAGAATTATCTGATAGTCTTGAACCATGGAAATGCTCTGAAAACTTCTCTAGCAACCTTTCCATCTCTCTTGTTCAGTTCGGCTTTGAAAATATTAATTATAGCCTTAGTATGAGGGCATTAAGGGGGCTGCTATAGCTTAGAGGTATCAGACCCAATCCCAATATGAAGGGCTCATTTCTCTCTCCTAGTAACTTTCCCTTAATTAGCCCAGCCTTACTCTCTCTTGGGGATCTTTAGTTGAAACACACAACCTTTCTTTGGACATTTCCTTTTTAAAAAAATCAAAGAACCTATTGCTTTCAGCATTAACTGGCTTATCAAATTTTTCTGCAAGATTCTATTAGTCCTACCAACAAAGTCCAACAGCAAACTCATTTCAGTGCTAAGTCTAGTGTTCCAAAGGTAGTACCTTTTCTTTGTCCACCAACTCCTGTAAAATAACTTTTCTCTCCTGACAGAGTTCCAAGAAATCTTCTGAGTGAAGGCTTTCGTGCAAGGCAGGGAAGAATGTCAACTGGTTACAGTCTTCCATCTTATCTCTATCTTCTTCATTTGACATCAACTCATCTACATCAATACAAAGGAAAGCACAGTTTCAGAGGAAGCAAGGTGACCTACTAAGAGGAAAGCAACTCAGACTTTTGCTCAATACACTCCATCTTGGATAATGGAAACATTTGGTACCCAAAATGACTGAAAGTATGCTAGAGAGAAATGGAATTCATTGGGACACTCTAGAATAATGGTGGCAAACTCAAATAAGAGCAAGGAGCATTAAAATGCCCTATAAGGATCTCTACAGGCACATATTGACGTGCAATCACATGCTAACATTAATTATGTTTTAATGTATTTTAATTTTCTTAAATATTTCCCAATTACATTTTAATTTGACTCAAGTTGCACTCAGGGAAATTGTGGGCATACAACCAAGGGTTGCATTTTTAATATCTCTGGTGAAGAACAATATAGATAACTCCAAAAATTATATTTTTCACCTAGAAATTGAGCTGAGTCAAAGTAACTGATATTTTACTAAATATTAGAAACTTTTTCCATAAAGTACTTTCAGTACTACATTCATTATTATTATTATCATTTATATAGCTATTATATAGTACTTATTATGTAAGTGCTTTACAAATTACTGTCTTATTTGATTCTCCCAACAACCCATCAAGGTGAGTGCTATGATTATCTCCATTTTACATTTTAGAAAGCTGAGGCAAACAGAGGTATTTGCACATATCTATAAATATTCTTCAACGAAGGTGGGGTACTGGAAGAGTGGAATGAGGCAAAGTAGATAGAGTGGAATAACTCTGCAAGAACCCAGGGGAATTTGGGTTCAAATATCTGTTAGATACTTCCTAACTCTATGTTGCTGAATAAATCATTTAACCTTTATCAGTTTTATAATCCTATAAAATAGGAAAAAACTATCACTTACCCTAATTCACAGAGTTGTTATGAGATTCAAATGATTTAAAGTAAATATAAATTGTTTTCTAAAATTTAAAACAATACTATATAAATATTAACCATGATTACTTGCTAATAATTATATTAATGTATCATATTTATAATATAATTATATAATAATAAACAATCAAATAAGAATAATTATTGTTATTATTTTTGCTCAATGACTGCTATTATTATTATTGTTATTATTTTTATTGCTCAATGATATTTTAGAGAAGTCACCAATAAAAGAAATTCTCACTTTGGACAGTCTCAAAGGAAATTAATCAAAACAAAGGCCTGAAAATCATGCCATCAGACAAATGGGCTAAGAAACTGAGGTTTAGCTTGGATAAGAGAAAACACCGGAGTACTATAATGACTTTTATCAAATATTTGAAAAGCTATTATGTGGAAGGAAATGAGATAAATATATTCTTCTTCAGGGAGGGCACAGCTATGAACAATGGTTGGATGTTGCAAAAATCAGATTTAGGCTTGATGTTAGGAGAAATTTCCTATTGGATCTCTCTAAATTGAATGGGCTATCTCAGAAGGGTATAAACCCTGAATAAAATATTTAAGAAAATGCTGGATATCCACTTATCCGAAATATTAATTAATTTCAATTTCTCTCAGATCCTTTCCAGATGTAAAATTCTGTAATGGTAGATAACTGTAAATAGAAATGACAGATATTGATAATATTTTAATGGGATTATGTGCTTACCCTATAGTTGTTTATCTCTAGACTAAGCAACCCTAATCCATTCTCCCATTATATAGTTTCTTTTTTTTAATAGTATTTTATTTTCCAAATAAATGCAAAGATAATTTTGAACATTCACTTCTGTAAAACCTTATGTTACAAAATTTTTTTTCCATCTCTCCTTTCCCTCCCTCCTCAGACACCAAATAATCCAATATGGATTAAAACATGTGTGATTCTTCTAAACATTTCCACATTTAAAATGCTGAGCAAGAAAAGTTAAAAGCAAAAAATGTTAGAAAGAAAGAAAAACACAAGCAAACAAAAAAGAACAAAAAGTGAAATGTAGGTAGATTAGATAAATAAATTTAAAAGAAAAAAATGAAGATACTATGCTTTGATTCACATTGAATCTCCATAATTCTTTCTCTGCATGCAGAAAATATTTTTCATCACAAGTTTGTTGGAATTGCCTTGAATCACCTCATTGTTGAAAAGAGTCAATTCCATCACAGTTGATCATCACTATATAGTTTCTTATTACTATTAATTGCATAACACTTTAAGCATGCCAAATATTTTACATCTCATTTTATATCTTATTTTCCCATCATAGTAGCCTTGTAAAGTAGGTGCTACAGGTCTTATAAAACTCATTTAGCAGATATGGAAACAGGCACAGAAACTAAGTGATTTGCCCATGATCACATAGATAGTAAGTGTTAGAGACAGGATTGAACCCATATCTTCATGATTCTACACCTTGTAATAATTACCCTGGTCATTATTCTCTAATCACAATTTTTTTTTCAAAGTCTTTCTCAGAACATGGCTCCCCAAACTGGATTTGGTACTCCAGATGCACACTGATCAATAACATGCATTGCCCCCTATTCTAGACACCATAATTCTGGTAAAATAAAATCATGAGAAGGCCTCTGGGCTTGATATCAGAAGATTTGGGTTCAAATTCTGGCTCAATTGCTTCATAACCACTGTCACTTCCTTTCTATTCTTTGAAGTTCAGTTTCCTCATCTGTAAAAAAAAATAATCCTTTTTATCTTACCTATCTTATAGAGATATTGTGAAGAAAGCACTTGTAAATATGACAATAGTTTGCATTTTCATAATACCTTAAGATTGACACTCCAAGAGTGCATTGAGAAAATCCTGCAGATGAGGAAAAATAGGAGAACCAGAGGTTTAGGAGTTTGCTTACTCTACATTCCCTACTTTAGATGGCTTCTTAATGTATATATAATTTGCCATGCAGAATCACTACAGCAATCTAGTGTCATACCACCCTTATGTAGCCCATAGCCACTTAGCTGGCACTTTGAGAATCTATTATTTGGAGATTACCTAGGACAAAGGTTCAGTCACATCCAAGACTCATTAAGGCATCAGTGGAGCTGACATTTCTATACCTTTTAAGACTTATAAGTGTTTTACAGACATTATCCTCTCTTTTCCCTCACAACAGGTCCACCAATGAGAAAATTGAGATTCAGGGACCATACAGCTGGCAAATGCCCGAGCTGGCTCTTGCACTCAAGTCCTACAACAATGGGGTTTAGCCAAAGTTCATGCTTGAGTTTATCCCATGGAATTGTTTTTATGAAAAGTGTCACAATATGTTAAAATGTCCATTACTACCAATTTAATTGCATGCTAATATTTAAAGAGATAAATGGGATGTGATTCAAGCATAAAAAGAAACTGCCCTTTGCTCAGATGGAAGATTTTAGGAGTTATTTCATAGTCTGTTGTTGTGGGCATGCCTTGGATATTCAACTTGAAATGGACTCAATTTATAGAAAGGACAAGATATGAGAGAACAGATAGCCTTATGAATAATGCCATAAAGCTCAAATTTTCATTGAATCACTCAATGGAAATTTGTTGAACCCAAATAGAAGGTATGTATTCAATCAAAGAAAGACAGGATGGTGTGATAGGTAAAGGCTTAGACTTAACTGTGAAAATTGCTTGATTAAAGTTTTGTCACATTTAAAGCTGAACCATAGTGCCCCAGGAAACTGTAAATGATAGCCAAGTCGCTAATATATATCAATGGATAAAATTCCCATACCAATAAAAACATGGTTTGAAAACTTCCTCTTGTCCTCTTCCTCCTTCTAGGGACCTCCCCTCACAAAAAAGACACATATCATACCTTCTGAACAATATTTTTTATACCTTTTCAGTGTTTTGGATTGTTTTAATTAGATATAATTTTAAAAATAAATCAGTGTTCAAACTGCAGCTTTTCCCCCTGTCTCTTTCAAAACAATTCTAGCCTGTGCTTTGATTGACTCTCTGGATGTCAGGATGCTTTTGGAAAATGCTGAAGTACTCCAAGAATTGTCATTAAAATCGACATATGAATTCCACCCTAGTGATTTTGTTCTGAATTCAGGAAACTAGCTTTCTAATGGTTTCTCTTAGTATAAAGTTCCATCTTAAAAGGATGATACATGAGATAATACTCTAGTATTAGTATTTGGTATTGTTAATGAGTACTAAACTTAATTAAGTTAATAAATCAAAGAATACCTTGATTTTCAGCATTTATTGAAGAAGTTTCATTATTTTTGGCTTGACTAATCTGAAATGAGACCAGATATAGGAAAATTAACTATTAAGATAAACATATGAAGCATCCTTCCCTCCCCCCCACACATATTCTTCAGTTTCTTTTGATTATATGCATAGGGAAAGATACACATGATTTCTTAAAGATAACAATAAAATATAAATACTAGTATGCCACATTCTAAAGGCAAAAACCCCCATGATCTTCCATTAAATAGACTTTACAGTAATTACCCAAGATAATGCCAATATAGGGATTAAATATTATGTTTAGGTCATCTAAATTTCAGTTTTATTTGTTGTACTAAGAAGAAATGGATGGTAGAGACAATGTGTTCAACAGAGAATTGGCTGAGACACCAATGGGACCATTTTGATTTCCAGACCTCCAGTTCTGTTATTCATATGGTGAGAAAGTTGCTTAACTTTTTTCTTCCTCTATTTCTTGAAAAAATATTAGCTTCTACCATATGTTTCTATACAGTGCCAAATACATGGAAATGGTGAGAAAATGGAAACTTATTTTATTGTGTTTTGCAGTGTTGATGAAATGGGATCAAGCTAAAGTCTTTGGAGACTAGAATTCAGTATTCCTTCCAAACAGACAGGCAAAAAAATCCTTCTTTTTCTGGTTTAAGGACATCTGTCAAGGACAAGAACCTGTAGAATTAGCTGGTTTTTCCACATGCATCCTACTGGGTGATCCTAATTAGCAAGGAAACCTAAATCAGTATTGACAGGAGTTTTTAATGGAATAAAGATCAAGTTTAATGGCAACGAACTTGAAAGAACTATTCAGATAACTTTGTCACACAATATTTATATTTCATTAATAATTACAGCAAGATTTCAGAGAGTAGTCAATGGGAGGAATATAGGACCATAGATTTAGAGATGGAAGGATGTCAAGGTTAACCCTTTAAGTGATTTGCCATGAGTCATATAGATAAAGATCGAGGCAGGATTCTAACTTATTTTCCTGACTCTGATTCTGTCATAATATCATTCTAACAATGAACTTCTGAAAAGATGAACTGAATTTGGTATCAGAAGACATGGAATTATTTTGAATCCTGATTGAATTATTGCTACATGAATAACCTTATATAAAGCAGTTAGCTATTCTGCACCTCAGTTTCCTTATTTGTAAAATAGAGGATTATAATTTTCTTCTTACCCTTAAAGTGATGATTCACAGTGGTTCTTCCCAACTTTTCATCCACTCTCAAATTTCCTTTGGCTCTCTCTCCCCACTCTCTCAGTTAAGAATTTTTCCTCGTATTTTACAGAAAAAAAATTGAGGACATTTATGAATTCCATCTTCTCTCTTCTTCATCTCCTATCATTCAGGTGTCTTCTGCCACTCTCTTCTCCTTCATCCGTCTCTTCATTCAAGTGGTTCCATTCCATCTGCTTCCTCCAATAGATTGCTCCTTCTGTCACTTCTACTCTTTGACTCATTTTCCAGTTCTCCTCTACTGCCTACAAAAAGGTCCATGTTTTCTCTATCTTGAAAAATCCACTTGATTCTTCTATCCCTGCTAACTATTCTCCTATAACTCTTATTTATTGTAGCCAAACATCTTGAAAAGCCTTCTACAATTGGTGCCTCCATTTTCTCTCCTCTTAATTCTCTTTTTAAGCCTTTACAATCTGGTTTCTGACCTTATCATTCTACTGAAATTGTTCTCTTCAAAGTTACCAATGATCTCTTGGTTTCCAAAGGCAACTGACTTTTTCTCAATCCTCATTCTCCTTGATCTCTCATGGACTTTGAGACTGTTGATCCCTCATTCTTTCTCTTCCAGATATTACTCTCAAACCATAGTTGTCTCTCAGATTCCTGTCCTGGGTCCTTTTCTTCTATCGGATTTCACTTGGTGATCTCATCAGCTCTTGTGGATTTAATTACCATCTTTATGTTGATGATTCTCCATTGAAGTATTTTACATTTTTCTTCTATTATTTTTCTTTCTTTTTGATTGTATTTGATTAATTCTCGATGTTTCATAAAGTCATTAGCTTACATTTGCCCAATTCCAGCTTTTAACAAATTATTTTCTTCTTAGCTTTTGTGCCTCCATTTCCATTTGGTCAATTTTAAAAGAGTTGTTTTCTTCAATGGATTTTTTTTTTCATTTCACTAATTCTATTTTTAAGGAGTTGTTTTCTTCAGTAGATTTGTTTTCCACTTGGCCAATGCTGTTTTAAGCCAATTTTTGTGCTTCCTTTTCTAAACTTTTGACTCTTTTTCACAATTCTCCTGCATAACTCTCATTACTCTCCCTAATTTTTGTTCTACCTCTCTAACTAGATTTTCAAAATCCTTTTTGAGCTCTTCCAAGAGAACCTTCTGAGATTAAGACCAATTCATATTCCTCTTTGAGACTTCACATGTAAATATTTTGATATTTCTGTCTTCCGAGTTTGAGTTCTGATCTTCCCTGTCACCATAGTAGCTTGTTGTGTTGGGGTTTTTAGGGCTTTCAATTTGCTTTCTTTGCTAAGGACTGGGAGCTTCACAGTTGATGTCCTGTGCCACAGTTCTGCTGAGGACCAAGGGGCATCAGTTGCTGATTTGTGTCTGCAGCTAAGAACTTCCTGTTAGATTGCCTGCACCTCGCCTGTTTGAGTTGCTCTCCCCTTTTTTCCCAAGTGAGACAGACCTTTCCTAAAGTCCTTTAAAATTATCTTAAGCTTAAGCAAATTGTTTCATTCCATCTATTTGTGGTTTTTATCATTCCAGAATCCATTTAGAGGCTTGATTTAATTTCATTTCCAAGGAAAACTGAGAACTCAGGAAACTTCCTGGCTTCTGTCCACTGTATTAGTTCCACCAGTAGCATGCTGATAATTCTTAAATTTATCTTTTCTTAAATCTCTCTGTACTTTTAATCTCATATATCCATCTTGCTTTTCCAACATCTAGAACTGGATGTCCAGTGGACATCTTAAATTAGATATGCCCAAAACAGAACTCAATAACTTTCCTTCTAAACCCTTTCTGCCTCAACTTCCCTAGTGCTTTAGAGGGCAACACCATCCTCCCAATCCCTCAGGATAACAACCTAGGATTCATCTTGGTTTCTGAACTCTTGCTTGCTTCCCAGATCCAGGCTGTTGATGAGGTTGTTGATTTTATCTTTTTAGCATCTCTTGGATGTATCTCCTTCTTTCCTCTGATATTACCACCACTTTAGTGGTGGTTGTCATTGCTTCATGCCTAGATTACTACCATAGTCTGCTGGCACACCTGTCTGCCTCATCTGTCTGCCTCACCTGTATGCCTCACCTGTCTGCCTCAAGTCTCTTCTCCCCTCTTGTTCATTATCCATTAAGATACCAAAGTGATGTACAGATCCAATAATTTCAGCCACAACCCCTCCCTCCCAAATAGATTCCAGTGGGTTCCTATAACCTCCAGGATCAAATAAAAAATCCTCATTTTGGTGTTCAAAGTCCTTTCTAACCTTTCTTATTTTTCAGGTTTTCTTATACCTTACGGCTCAACACATACTCTTTGATCCAAGGACTTTTGATCCAATAGATTATGCCATGAACAAGACACCCCATTTCTTAGTTCCAAGCATTTTTTCTTGTTGTCTTCCATGCTTGGAATTTTCTTCCTTTACTCCCACTGACCTCCCTGGCTTCCTTTAAATCCCAACAAAAACTCTACCTTCTATAGAAAACCTTCAACGCCTTTTAATTTTAGTACCTTCTGTCTTTTTTTCCTGAGGCAATTGGGGTTAAGTGACTTGCCCAGAGCCACACAGCTAGGAATTATTAATGTCTGAGACCAGATTTCAACTCAGGTCCTCCTGACTTCAGGGCTGGTGCTCTATCCACTGCGCAACCTAGCTGCCCCTACCTTCTATTTTTTAATTACTTCCTATATATCTTGGATATAATAATATATTGATTTACTTATCATTTCCCCCATTACACAGTGAGCTCCTTGAGGGCAGAGATGGTTTCCTGCCTCTTTTCCTATCCCAGCATATAGCATAGTGCCTGTTATATAAGTAGACAACAAATGTTGATTGTTCCTATGATTGATTAATTCCTTAAAAGCCTCCCCTCCTGGTGGTATCCATGAGGTTCTATGGTTTAAAAATATTACTCCTGGCCTCCTAGACAACCCTCTGGTGACTGGATCTTCTTCTCTGACAACCAATAATCCTTCACTGGGACTGCACTTGTAGCCTTTCAGCTTCTTAAAACATATAAGAGATGGAAACCCAATGGTTCAAAGGGAGCTGTCACCAGAGAGCTAGTCATAAGGTCATGAGTAATTCTTCTTTAAACCTCATGAATACTATCTGACTAGGAGCTGGGAAGACATAAATTTGTGTCCTGCCTCAGTTGTTATCTGTATAATCTAAGGAAAGTCACTTAACATTTCTCATTTTTCTTATCTGTCAAATTAAAGAGTTGAACTTGATCCTTTCCAGTTCTAAATCTATGATACATATATATATATACATACATACATGTACACACATATATACTACCTTGTTACTTACATTTTTCAGCAATTCCCCAGCAATTTTTCTTCGTATTCTCTTCCTCATACGGGCTGGTCCTTCACGCCAATCAAGAGACCACTGGCAACAGGGTACTGTCTCTAACTTTTGTCCCCACAAACCCAATTCATTGAAAAGTTGATCTTTCAGTTTGGCCCATTCACTTGCTGCCTTGCTGTAGACACATTTCTGCCTCTGAAATAGAATTCTAACCATCACTTCAAGATCTATTTTTTCCCCTTTGGGGCAATACAAAATGATTTTCTAGTAGAACAATAACAACAATAATAGCTAACATATTTTAAAAGTTTACATATGATATTATAGATAAATGTTCTAGTGTATTTTCAGTGTTTATAAATGTTTGAGCTATAGCTAATATGAGGGGAAAAAAGCAAATGTAGACCCATTGAATCTGAGTGTGATAAAGATCTTTAAGGATGTCTAATCCAAATACTTTTGGAAATATTTGTTCTTTCTGCAATATCTTCAGCAAGTGGCAATTTTTTTCTTCTTTTTTTTTTTTAACATTTAGTGACATGACATAAAACTTACTATCTCCTTGTATAATCCATTCTATTTTTAGTAGACTTAATGACGGGTTATTTGAGGCAGGATTCAAACCTAGACCTCCTGTTATTAACCCAGATATCTTCCCATTATTCTATATTACTAGAAGCGTGTTTTTTTCTAAAACAAAAAAGGAGGTGATTATTCCACTATAGTAGATAATGGTCAGACTACATTTGGAGTTCTGTGTCCAATTATAGGTACCATATTTTAAGAAAGGCATTGAAAAACATAGTTGTGTTCAGAGGAAAATAACCAGGATGATAAGTGTAGCACAAGAGTTACTAAGACATGTAGTAGCTGAATGACCCTTTGAAAATCAATTAGCCTCCTGAGTCTCCATTTCATGGTTGATTGCTTCTTTATCTGGTCCATGCACTTTTTAAAAAAAATTCACAACTACATACATATTCCTTATTTCTTTTCTTTTTATGGATTGGAGCCTTCAGTTCCTGGATAGAAGCCTAGGGAGAAATCTGGGAAGTCTCAAGAGATAAGATTGCTTAGTTAACTTTAGGGATTATGATCAAGTGAACTAAACAAAAAGAAAATTTTGGTTTTGATTGCATTGAGTATGAGGGGAAAAAAGTATATAGAAGCACATATTTCCTATTACAAGTAAGAGAAGAATCTATTCTATCTCTAGGCCAACAGCATTTTTATCTGCTTTCCTTTTAAAATCAAAATAATCTATTCTAAATATTTAAAGCTCTGGAATGTGCAATCTTTAAGATGTTGATTTCCTCAAAAATAATTGAATGAACAAGCAAAACTTTCACAGCAGATTCCATTTCATAAGCCGGGGTCCTCAGGAGCGACACTCAAGTTCATGAACCTTCTGTTGAACAGAAGCCAAATATGAAGTTGAGTAGTGCTAATGCATCATTTATTCTTCCACAGAAGAGCTTTCAGTGGGTACTTGGAGTTCTATCATTTGGTTTTGTTGGTTCCCAGTAGGTTTTTAATCTCAGCTACCCCATCCCATTAACCTGCAGAATCTCAGAAATTGGGGAAGCCCAGCCAAATTCCAACTTCAAAGAACTGTAATTTCACTGGTGGGATATTCCTGCCACCGGTGCAGATCACAACCCCTCTTTAACTTGGTTGATGATCAGTCATTGCTATGGCTGAAAAGCTAATTAGCTTAAATCTAAAGCCTCTTCACTCTGATTTAAGCATATGGACTAGCCTTTTCTGGTACCCAAAGCCTTTCCAGTTTAGTAAGATCCGCCAGACCTAGCACTCACCAGAACAGCCTTTGAGAACCTAGAGTCAACTTTATGCTTCCATGATGAGGCATTAGGGTAATACTATAGTGGAGAAGCTCCTGTATCTCACCTAAAAAAAACTGTTAAAGTTCTAATTGATGCACCTGAAGTTTAGAAAGGGTCACAGGAGGTTAAAAAGATATAGCTGGATTTTTAGATCTTAAGTTACATCTATAACTTTGGTAGTTTAGGGGAATTAAAAAATACATTTTCCCCTAAAACACAAAAGATGAGATCACTTTAATAATAGTTTTGGGACTTCCCAAACTAATTGCTAATTTTATCAATTTCCTTTTCTTTTGAATTGTAACTCAATTTAATCCAAATATATTCACTATAGCTAATTCAAACAAAAAAATAATACTGAGTCTATTGTGTAAAGTTTTGTACAACAGGGTATCCTGAGTTACGAAGTGAATGTAGACTCAGCAAATTATGCATCCTGAACTATTCTCCAAATATGTGTCAGCCACCAAGGCATCATAAGCTCACAAACTGCCTAGCAAATTACAGAGTGAAATACTCTGACTTTCCTCAAAGAGAAGCAAAAAAGAAAGGTTTTATTCTCAGCTTCCATAGAAATTTCTATGTTGTTCCTCTTGGGGGTGAAAAAATAAGATCATATTGGTTAAAATGTATCAAACAACTTATCTTGCCATATCAACTTGAAGTCACCCCATATGAATTATATGAAATTACTAGGACAGGTGTCTTTGTGAAAGTTAAACTTTTTCACTATAGCCATTCTGGAGAAATGCAGCTACAAATATCATGGAATATTCCAAAGGATGCTTTGCCTCATTTAAAAATAGAGATTGAATCTGGAAAGAAATTGTGACACTCTTACACAGTTCAATATGGCATAGAATTGTTATTTCAGAAGTCTGATTAATCTATTTAAACAGACCTCATGACTTAGTTGTACTTTTTCCTGAATTGCTGTGGATCAAACAAAATACAAAAACATAAAGAAAAAAAAATCCTCCAACTGGATGTCCTATATGCTATTGTTATTTGTGCTTCGTTCTCAAGAAGGACCATGACATCAGGTAGGTGAGTCCATGATATGTAAGTGAATTGGATTTAAGGGAGGGAGGCTAGGCAATGTCACCTGCCTCACTTTTCCCTTCAGAGCCATCAGAGTCCAGTGGCCAGATATAGATCAAGACAACTGGAGATGCAGTGGGAGACCTTGGTCTTTTTAAGCTAAAGTCTTCAACAGATCTTAGTTTGGCCCAGGCTGTATCTATTTAGTGATTAAGGTTAGCTAACAATTAAAGCAAAGAATCTCCTCTTTCACCTACTCCAAAAAATCTAAATAAACAAACAAATAAATCTGGCAGGGGAAGCCCCTCAGGATTTTCGGGTCAAAGCAGAAATGATTGTTCTTTACATTCAATCTGAGTCAATCAGAACCTAAACAATGACCACATGGGGTTTGGCCTAGGGCCAGTTGGTGGCAAATGAGAATCAGATTGGTTTTGTACAAGTTTTGGATGTCCTATATGCACATTCAACTCAACATAGCCAAAATAGAGCTCATTACTTTTCTTTTTTCTTTTATTATTTTTTATTAAAGCTTTTTGTTTGCAAAACATATGCATGGGTAATTTTTCAATATTGACTCGTGCAAAGCTTTCTGTTACAAATTTTTCCCTCCTACCCCCCACCCCTTCCCCTAGCTCATTACCTTTCCATAAAACTTTATCCTTCCCTTAATTTCTGCTGAGGATACCACCATATTTTCAGTCACTGAGTTTTGTAAACTCATCATTTTGTTGTTTTTTTTTCTAGACTATTTCCAGTTTCACTATGTTGATATGTTGGGACTTCAAATAGATAGGAGAATGAAATTATCATCAGACCAAAACTGGTAACAGAGAAAGGCCTGTTTCTAGATCTTGCATGTCATAATCTTATTAATATTTCATCAAAGATTAGCTTTTTCAGGGATAGTACAGTAGTTAATTTAAGGTTACACATCCTCTTCACCTGCTACAACTTTCACATTATTTATTTGTTATTCCTTTTGCTGAGGCAATTGGGGTTAAGTGACTTGTCCAGGGTCACACAGCTAGGAAGTGCTAAGTGTCTGAGGTCAAATTTGAATTCAGGTCCTCCTGACTTCAGGGCTGGTGCTCTACCTACTGGGCCAGCCAGCTGCTCCAAACTTTCACATTATTGAGGCAACCTGATACAGTGGAAAGAGCAATTGATTGAAAGTGGATAGATTTAAATTCTATTCTTAACTATCATGAATTTAATCCAATTCAGCAATCCATTGTGCCCAAAACACTATGCTAGATGTTAGATGAAATATAAGGATAAAGAAGATGCAGTCCCTGCTCTTAAGTGCTTACAATTTGGTAAAAAATATATTAACTCTACAAGAGATACATTACCTAAGTGCTATAAAGTATGTGAAAGGAAGATGCTTGAGGATATGGGAATAAGTCCCAAGTCCTTTGGACTTTTCTTAGATGAAAAATAAAGGGACTGGGCTAGAAGAACTTTAACTTCCTTTCTCTATCTCTATTTTTTAATTCTATAATTTAGTACAGCCCAAGGTATCATTCTTTCAAAATAAAATTAGCCATTCCCAGAGCAGTGTGGTACAGCAGAAAGGACAATGGATCTGGAGTCAGAAAGACCTTGATTTTACCTTTTGGCTCTGTTACTTATTATGTCTGCGACTGGGGAAATAACCTGATCATTCTTGGTCTCAATTTTTTCAGCTGGAAAATGAGGGGACTTTGAATTCAAAGACTCTTGGCAAATCCTTCCCATTCTAAAAAGATCATCTCTCAAAAATTAAGTTAAAGGAGTTATCTGTCTCTTCTTAAATGCGCTTTCCCTCTGTGATTACTTCCCATTTATATTATGTTTATTTTGTTTGTACATAGTTCTTTGTACTCTACCTCCTTTACTGAACTGATCTCCTTGAAAGGAGGAACTTTATTTTTGCCTTTCTTTAAATATCCATCTTTTAGCACAGTGCCTAGCATGCAGCTAATATTTTATATTTTATAAATGTTTGTTGATTGATTTCCTCAGGGTTGGGGAATAAATTTCTACAGGAAATTTGGGGAAAAATGATTTGTTTCTTACCTGCACATAATCTTTGTATAAAGATGCATAGAGCTCCTGGCCTCTTCTTCTATACTCCTCCATACAAGACAGGAAATCCTATAGAATGAAGCAGAGCAAATCTTAAAATTCACTTACATCAAGGATGTGTTGAAAGAACTCCACTGTTATAAAATAGGAGGGATGAAACTTGTGATTTCAATTAGTATAAGGAGCTCCTGGTGATAAAGGTTGTTCAGTATCTTGGAGGATTGCATGGAACATTTTTAAATGATTGGCCATAGTCCTATAATCAATGTGTCACAGATAGGGCTTGATTCCAAGTCTTCCATAGTTCAGAGCATAGCTCATAGAAAAAATAATATTATTTGGTCAAGAACATCTTAGTCCTTGCAAGCACTGAAAAAGGCAATGAATGCGAAAACCAAAATCTGACTAATTTTAAATATTGGAAGGTTCACTTTGTCCTAACATGAGGCTGAAATTGAAAATTTCTTTACTCCTTGTTTAGGCTAAAAAAAGTCACTAGATAATCATGGCAATCTTATAAGTATAATGAATAATATTTATGTTTTATTTTGATTTTGGTTTGTATGTTTTTTCTTTATACCTTCTACTCAACATCCCAGGACCCTTCCTTGTAATAAAAAAAAATAAGGAAAACCAACCAACTCAGTGACTATCAAACAGCATACATAACATTGTATAGTAAGGGTGCTAGTCAATATTTAATGACCATCTCTCAAAAAAAGTATGTGTGATATACTTTTAAGTTTAATCTGCATCACCATTTTTACCACTTTCTTAAGTCTAGACATTAATAAAATGTTAAATAAGCTCTGATTTGTAGCCTTTGTTGATTTTTGAGTTACAAATGCTCACATTGAAAATTTAACAATTGGCTCTCTTGAGTGGATACCAGCTGGTACTATTACACTCATGAGTATGTTGTCTTTCCCCTCTCTTTACTTATATGAGGAAAACCTTTCATTTGTGTACCTGAAAGAGTAATGAATTTGAGTTTGAATTCTGGATCTGGAATGAATTCTCTGTATAAACTTGACCAATCTATTTAACTTATCTGAGTTTATTTCCCTATCTGTAAAATTAGAGGGCTAGACCACATCATCTCAGAGTCCCCTTCAGCTTTGAATCATTATCCTATGGTTCATTCTACAATACTACTAAGAATGTTGTTTTGTTTTTTTTTAGATTTTAGCCAATCTCATGAAATAATTTCTTATGCTGCTCTTCAAAAAAAATTAGGGAGATGTGCAATAGATAATATAATTAGGATGATCTCTCTGTGTGTGTCCATATATATATATGAACCCTAAGAGAAGTCATCAAAGATTCAATGTCATCTTGGTAGATCAGGGAGCCTGTTCTTGGTCCCATATAATTATCATTTTTATCAATCACCTAGATGGCAAGTTCATCATATCTACACATGTCTCAAAGCTGAATGGAACAGTTAACATAACAGATGATATTCAAAAAGGGTCTCGTAATATAAAATATTTTGCAGAATCAATTATTGTCTCATCATTTGGGTACAATTTAGGAAGGGAATTAAAGGGAACAAACATAGTGAAAAGCCTTGAATTTATCCATGTAAGGATTAATTGAACTAGGAATGGTTAGCCTAATGGTTGACTTTGCAGGAACAAAAACCGTCTTCCAGTATTTGAAGAGTTATTGCATAGATAAAAGAGGAGACTTGCTTTCTGTGAATCTCAAGAGCCAGAAGTAGGAGG
>JAJPUD010018150.1:0-29384 GCA_023553655.1 Myrmecobius fasciatus
GCTCACCGTCTTACCCTCTATTCCCAACTTTTTATTTTTATTTTTTTGGCTAGCAAAGCTTTATTGATAGCATGAGAATATGCCCTTCAGTTACTGCCAATGGTGGTTTTTTATTGGTCCAAATAAAAATTGGAAGCCTTATGGGATTCTGCTTGCCTACTTTCACTCTTTTTCCCTAGGGGAAGAGTGGAGACATTTGAGCTGGAGAGATGCTGGTTGGATTCTGAAGAAGTGTAGTATATACATTTACATGTGCCATATCAGTCTCTGGGACAGAAGTAAATTATAGATCCCTATCTCTCTGATGAGAAGCACAGAGCCAAAGGCATATTTGATTAATCTATCATCTCTAAAGCATGCTTCCCATCCCAATATAGAGATAGTGCAGTAAAAGTGCCAGACTGGCACTCGGGACAATTATATCCCTGTCTTCTTCCCTCAGGGTCCCTTTCAGGTGCAACTGAATTTAGGCTGTTGATTTTTTTTTTATCATGCCCTTTTTAGCTATTGACAGTTGAAATAAAAGCACTAGGTTGCTCATGTTTTTGTTTTTTGTTTTTTTTACATTTTCTTTCTTTCTTTCCCTTATGCCCAGAAGAAAAGACTTAGAATTGAGATATTAGGAGATTCCTTTAACCTGTCCATATCCATTGAGATGTAGCCTTTGTTTTTGATTCCCCATCCCTATTCACTTTCTACCTACTATGTGAGTGAAAAAGTCATATGTTTCACCTAATTTGTGTTGCTTACAATTTTTGTGGCATTTAGAAACATGTTGAACTCAATAATGGGCTCAGATGAAGACTCTGGGTGACCCATTACCTCCATGTCCCATTTAACATTGACATGAATATGGAACTTTTCTGTATTAAATCACTGAAATCTGCCTCCCTCCCTCCCCAACTCTCCATTCTTTCTCTCAAAAAAATCTGCTATTGTTCAGGCATTAAGCTAATGGTGACAGATTTTTTTTTCCCTTGAAGAAGAGTACTTGTTTTTCCTGTGGTCCTGGAACTGAAACTGGGTTCTAATCTCAATTTTTCAATGGAGTTTATGTGTTTTTTTTAAGTAACACATCTACTTGGTTTTTGCTAAAGAAATGACTTCTTCCTAGGAAAAAATGAGAACAGTGTGGGGATTTGTTTTGCTTGATGATGAATACTTGTTAGGAGTTTTGTTTTTTATTTAAAATAGGATATGGGAGGGAGAGAATAATTAAATTAAAAATAAAAGCAGGTATAATTTCAAAAATAAGGAAAAAAAAAGAAATAAAAAAGAAATGATGAAAGTAAAGAAAAAAAAACTATCTTTCTTAATGAGAATTTATCCCCTGAGGGCAATGACCTCAAGTGGTCCCAAATTTTCGGGACAGTTTCTGAAGATATAAGTAAATACAAAATATCATTATCAGCACACCATTTTCTTGAAAGCAAACTCAGATTGCATGTTGTTATTGTATCCTACTACAAATCTGGGATTGGTAGTGAGCCAGGAAGGATTAATATTATGGCTTAAATGACTCTGTAGCCCTAGAAATAAAATTGATCATTTTTATACATGCCTCCTTGGATTTATAGGGCTATAAATATTCTCTATGCAATTATTGTATACATAGTCAGATCACGTTACTGAATTATGCACAAACATAAGCAGATGTATTGCTATTTATATAGTAAATGAAACAGAGCAACTTAATATAATTACATTAGGTCAGAGTGCCAATAGGCTATGTAATAAAGCTTATAACTTTAGGGGCAAATGTTTAAAAGGAACTTGAAGTAGAACTCTTTCTTTGTAGGAACATGAAAAAATAGTTGTCTACAGGTCAGGGTTGTTTAGAGTTTTTGTGTTGAAGTCTTACTACTTGGACTAGTATACTTTGCCTGCTGGTAATGGCAATGATAATAATAGAGATGATGTTGAAAATGTTATGCAGATATCTTACATGTGCTTTATGCTTTTCAAAGCACTTCCATATGCTCTATTGACTATAATAATTTCTCTATAATAATTAAATAACTTATTTAAATATTGACATTTTATTAAGAGTAGGAAGGGGAATCATGTGACCAAACTGGTCCAGGACACTCTTCCTAAAGACATACTAAAGCTAAAAAAACCTAGCCTTATGGTACCTGGGAAATGATGTCTGAAGGCTTGATGAGGGCAAGATGCCTATTTACATTTATTTCTTAAGTTCCAGTTTTCAGCAAATAGTATAATTTATGCTATTTCCTGACCTTTTCTCTTGCTTTTTCTTTGCAGGGGTGAGGGTGGAGGATGGGAGGACAGAATTAGTCTGTTATCCATTTTTGTCCCTGAAAAGTAATTAGGGAAGAAATTATTCCTATTTTGCATAGAAGGACTCCAAGACATATGGAATAACTAAATTAATGACTGATAGATACAGGATTCAAACTTGGGTCCGAGGTTTTTAGTCTGTGACCTACCATGCTGTCTGTATGGTATTAGTGTAGCAATATTATACTAATTATATAGTATAGCATACTAAACTATATAGTAATTAGTATAGCAAAAGGCTATACAAATTATAGCCTTAATTAGTATAGCAAAAGGCTATACAAATACTTCTTTCCCTAATAGTTACTAAAAGAAGTATAGATGAATTAGTTATACTTTGTGCTAAATCACCTCTCCAGTATCATTCTGGGTCTTACTTTGGAAGGAGCTACTTGCCTGATATGAGTGATAGTTTGGGCCAGGAAAATTAAAAGAAGGATCAATTTAATCCCCTGCTGTGTGGAATGACATACTTGAAGTCATTACTGATGAATCTCAATTAACCATGTGTTCTTTTCTTTCCCCTCCTCTTCCCAGTTTATTCTTTGCTTCAGTTTTTATCAGTGGGAACCCATGACTTATGGCTCTTATCGCTACCCCAACTGGTCGATGGTGCTTGGATGGTTGATGCTGGCCTGTTCAGTTATTTGGATCCCTATTATGTTTGTGATAAAAATGCATCTAGCTCCAGGCAAATTTATTGAGGTAATTTTATGGATTTCTATTCCCCTGCTATCAGCTCCCAAGGGAAAGCCTGGAAAATCTATGCATGAAAAAAAAAAAAAAAAAGATTCAGTAAACTTATTCAAGAGGTAGACCCGGTGATTAAGTGATTACAATTGCCACAGTTTTCTATTAAATCCATTTTTATTATGTATTATTCTACTAATGGAGGTTTTCAGCCAATCCAAATGCAGAGCTATTATTATGCTATTCCTCAACCTGGTGACAGCTCTCTTGAATAAATGATCATAGCTTCTGCTCCTTTCCCTGGAGTTTCCTTCTTCTCTTCCCTCATCCGCATTTTAAATCCCAGTATTTAGTTTTTAACTACACATCAAATTCCATTTTTTCTCACTAGTTTTTCTCTCCACCCTAGTCTTTTTCTTTCTGAACTCTCCCATTATTTTTGATGTTAGAAATACATTTAATAGAATTAATCTGTCACAGTTCTTTCTCCTTCTTGCTGCCTATTGTTTGACTAGAGTTAACATTGATGGGATTGACAGTATCCCTGTAGGAAAGTGATAATGTTCTCTGGGCAACAATTGACTCTGAGACTAGTTGACACGAGATGATTCTTGAACAATTTTAGGGGTCCAAAAAGTACATTTATTGGACAGATAAACCTACAAAATATCTATCTTCAAATTCAGTGACATGTTTTATCTCTGAGCCATAATTTCCTTAAAAAATGAGGGGACTAGATTGGAGGGGTCTTCTCCAACTCAAAATTTTAAAATGCTGTGATTATATAGTACATGTTCACTTCCATCAATGTAAAAATATCTCTTCAGAATGAATGAGAAATTTGTACTGCTTTATATAAGCTACTAGTAAGGTAAAAATCTAGATTTTAGCATTGTCAGAATCAACTTTATTCATGTAGTTCAAGTAAGAGAAAAACCTGGCTGCCACCTAGAGAATCTTTGAGGATGATTATTGGTTCATGGAATACCAGGAAGAAAATGGGTCACTAGGGGCAAGAAAGTAACTGGCACCGAGTCGCTTACATCCTTGGAATCCTTTCAATCAACTAGAGCTAGAAATAAAGAAACCCCATTGGATCTGGAATGCAAGAAGTAGAATAAGTTAATGTTAATCATGGGGAAATATTAGAAAATGCACAAAAAATCAGGGGATTGGAAGTTGAGATTCATTAATTTATAATGATCTGCTTAGAATGTTATTGTTATCCCTGGCAGATATAGGAAGGAGTCAGTAATCCAGTTTTCATCCATAGGAATATTTCCTGTATTTCATCTTCTGTTTTTAGATCACTGCTACTTAATGAAACGTAGTGATTGTGCAGTTGTGTCCCAATGAATCATCTTAACACATTACTCTGAAATTCTGCTCAATTTGAAAAGACACGGTATTAATCATGGATATTTCCATTTTAGCCTGCAATGTCCTAATCTGATGAGTTGGCTATATACATTTATTATGGTTGATTTGGGATATAAAGGTTGCAAACTGATAATTAAAGTAAGTGACAAAGAAGCCAAATTCATTTTAATAGGTAATAAACATATAATTGCTCCCTCTACATAGCCAGATATATGTTTTCTTTCTTTTTTTAATATAAAATTTTCCAATCAAATTAAGTTTTCAATAAAGATTTTAATGAATTATTTTTAGTTTGACTTCAGGAACCCACTTCTTTGAACCAAAGAGAGATGTGACTTTTTTTTTTTTTTTTGCGTAAGATAATTAACATCTTCGCTCACTTTTGACAACATATCTTTTGGGTTTGGATTAGGGTTTTTATTTGGTGATTTATATCCTTTTAGGAAATGTTAAAGAAAAAAAGTTATTTTGATGCCATTGTTGAGACTCCAGAACTGAAGTAATTGGGCACATGTCCTCTGAAGAACAAGTTTGGCAGTTGGGGGGAAATATTACAAATTTTCCTCATTTGGAGGAAAAATATCTAATTAAAATCTGGGCTCTTTATCCTTTATTAATCTTGTAAATTTGTGTGCAAAACAAACCCTAAACATGATAATATTGCTTGTAGGATGATGTAAATAATTTCAAATGAACCAAAATAAATCTCCTCTTTACCTCTCCTGACCCAATTAATTATTGGACCTAATCTCATAGAACAACTGTTTGCTATAGGAGATTTCTCTTTCCTATAGAGAATCACAAGCTGGGTGGGTCTAATAGTAAACCTTTCAGAATTCTTTTTTTAAATGGTGCAAGGAGGGAAGTCTTTAGTTCCTATGACCTGTGGTTTGTGACTGATGTGTCTTTGGTTCTCTTTCAGAGGCTCAAGTTGGTCTGTTCTCCACAGCCAGACTGGGGACCATTTTTGGCTCGACACCGTGGAGAGCGTTACAAGAACATGATCGACCCATTGGGAACATCCTCTCTGGGACTGAAATTACCAGTGAAGGATTTTGAACTGGGGACCCAGTGCTAGTCTCATGACAGCAACAGCCCAGCCTTGACAATATTTGACAATATTTTTTCCTTGTTTCCCCTCCTGTGTTCTTATTTTACTTCCCATTTGCCACATCTCCCTTCACTTCTGTGCATGAGAGTGGTTGCTTAGAAAAGTAGGACTTTTTGTCGCATGCTGTAGTGAAGAGCTTGACAGACCACTTGAAGCAGTGTTGGCTTTGAGTTAGTGGTGTCCTGTATTTTGGGTTTTCCCCTTGTGTTGCATGCTGTTGTTCACCTGTTGGGAGTAGATTGGAAAAGTTGTTTCCACCAGTCATTTGGACCACAAGGAGGAATAGTTTGATGAATGCAGCATGTTTCCATTTGGTGGCTGGAGCAGTCATAACATGTTGTGATCTCATCAGCCATAAGGCACCAATAATTTGGAAAGAATTGACATGGAACACCAAATGAATAATTTCAGTGAGTTCTTCCAGAGAATTAAAGTACAGGACAAAATATATTTGGAAGGAATTGAAATGGCAATGATCAGAAAGTATATTTGGCATAAGGCCAGGTGGATACATCTGGACACCACTGAATTGGTTATTTTCATGAGTTTCCATGAATGATCTGAGTTCTGTCTCTTTCATTTGGACCAAAGGTCTCATAGACGAAAGTCTCTAATTTTTCATTATTTTGCTAGAACTCTAAAAATCATTTTTTGAAGACACATCTATAGGTTTTTAGGTCTTTGTTTTTGTCTTTCTGCAATCTCTTCTCAAGAAGCCATCATATAATTTGTGCCTGATTTTGTATTCTCATGGTAGTTCTACATTCTAGTTTCAACATGATATTTAGCTGTGTGGTTCAATGTAGTATTCTCATTTCTTTTCTTCTAAATGCTTTTCTATAAGCTGTAGAAATATTGTTCTCTTTCAGCCTCTGGGAAAACAAGACTTACCCCAACTCTGTCTATATATTTTATATATATATATATATACATACATATATAGGACATAAGCTCTTAAAGACAGACTGATAACTTCTTAATTTTTACTCTCAACTTTTTTCACTCACAGTAACTGCCAACTGTGGTCAAAAAGATATAGAGAAATGGAGAGTTTAGTAGAAGGCAATCATGCTGTCCCTGGACTGGTAGAACATTTCTAGGTCACTGCGTTTACAGGAGTTTCTGATACATACAGCTTAGGTAAGTAGTGATCAAGCCAATTAAGACTCTAGCTTTTAAGAACACATTTAGCCAATCCAATTTTAAGAATTCCCCATTTATAGCACTTATTGTAATTGCATTATAATGAGAGAGAAAAATATGTCTACCAAGATGAGCAAAACTATAACCTTTATTATCTCCTTATATCCTATACATAAGTAGATGAGCTTTTAAAAGAATGATCTGTGTTCATGTAGTATGTACCAGTAGTGCTGTTTTATGTCCATATAAATATCTTACAAAATAATGTAGAAATGGTGACTTTAGAGTAGAATAGTTTGAGTTTCTTTTCCTTTGACCTACTAAAATAGCATCAAATCTAAAATTGATTCCTTTTAAGGGACTGTTTCAATCATTTTCTTATTTGTCTCTGTGTCTTCACATTACAGGGTCTCAGGTAAATATTCAGTTAAACACATGTCTATTGATGTGATGCTTTCATCCCTTTAAAAAAAAAACAACAAAACCCCAAACCAGATCTAATGTCACATTTTCCGAGAGAACCTATTTCTTTTGTATATAAAATACTGACTCATTTTGCTGAGCTTTCTCTTTTCTAGGGCAAATAGTGTTGCCATTTGCTGACATGGGTGTGGAACTTTAAAGTCTGCCTAAGCAGTGTATGAAAAGTGAAATGAAAATGGGTTGGGAGATTTGGTTTTCCCCCCATCCCCATAGTCTGCAAGATCTCCTCCACACCTATTTTATGGTAGAGTTTGTTATCAACCACAGAGGCAGAATAATGCTCTTTGTACAGAGACTTTACCAAAATCAGCACTCACAACTTAGCCTTACAGAGCTATGCTGTTGATTCACCTATGCCAGTTGGGTTTCATAGGGGCATGATGTGCTCACTTTCTGGAAAAAGCCATATTGATAAGAAGCTACCACTGGTATGGCAGAACAATTTGATCAATGGGTACAGAGAATGGGCCCTACCAAATAGCTTTAGTGGTTATTGTGGTAGGGAGGGCAGCCGGGGGGATCTATTTGGTGTTAGAATGAATTACTTTTCCAAATCAGAGAAGCCTTTCCATTTTGATTATTGGAAAAAAGACCACAAATCAATTACCACCATGTAGTAGATGATGATGATTCTTTTCCCCTGTTTTTTTCCCTTTCTCTCTTTTTTGTCTTTTCTTGTTCTATTTCATCTCTCTGTCTCTATTTCTTTGTTTTTGTGTCTCTGTCTCTTTTTTTTCTTTCATTCCTTTCTTCCTCTTTCTGGCTAAAAACTAATTTGATTTTAGATGCTAATTCATTTTCTTCCAATTATTATTTGGTGTTTAAAAGGGAAAAAATACTTCCCAATATTGCCAGGTTTGTTTTATCCAAACCATAAGATAACCTAATTGCTGGTTAGACTTTTTTTTACTGGATATTTTTAAAAAATCATGTAATTGGAAGTGACTGCCCTTGTGTTGATCAGAATTTATCTATTCAAAAAGATAAAACACAGGTAGCTACTCTTTGGCCATCTGTTGTTTTCTTGTCATTTTGAAATCTCAGACAAAAATTGCTCAAAGTGGCAAGTGCCAAGTGAGAAATTTTCTTGAGGGCTGGAAATTTGAAGAATTTTCATTTTAAAATGTCATTTCTTTCATTGACAGCCACTCCCAATTTTCAATCTTTTATGTTCAGAGAAGTTAGATGAGAGATCTCTTTCCAGACATTGTTAATACATGTATTTCAAGCACTTGGTCAGTACTATTTCAGCTAATATGTACACAGCTCTGACAAATATTTCTATGATATTAAAATGCTTGCACCCAAATCAATTTTTAAAATGAATTTTTAAAAAAAATTGCCAATATCACCATTCATTGCATATGAAGCCTCTACTTCCTGACAATTTTCCATTTGATCAAACACCATTGGAGCTATTGGGGAAAGTGGTTCATTTATTATTGTTGTTCAGAAGAGCTTGGTAATTTTCCTTTGTTGAAATCATTTTGGTGACACCAACAAATGCCAGAAACCCATTCCAAAACAAAAAGCCATATGTGAAAAACCAGTGACCCTGTAAGGTCCTCCAAGGAGAATAGTTGTATATTTCTTAAATATCAATGTTGTGGCTTTCTATGCAGATATTAGCCTTGCAAGTTAGTAGCTTTCAATCTGTTCAGAATTGTATTTGTCATATGCATATGTGCTCAAAAGAGGTAAAATTCTGGGACCAGTGCAAATGTCCTACTTTTTGTTTTGTGCATGAAAACTACACTCAATGCAAAATCCTGGATGATCTCAATTGCTTTGGGATCTTCCAAGTAATTTTAATATGCAAGAAATGTAACCAACTTGTGTTTCAGCAAGAAGCAGCAGCACTTTATGCTTCAAAAAGAAGGGTTGAACAAAATGACTCTTAATTGAACCAGACTTGGATTGTCCTTACATCAGTATTTTGTTAATTAGATTCTACTTCATGGATCATCCAGAGGTGCCTCAGTGCTATCTCCACCTACCTACCAGTTAGCTTGATTTTTCCATGCTAAAAGTCAGGATTTCCTTTGTGTTCCATCTCATTGCTCCCTGATCATCTTCCCCTTCCTGGAGACCTGTATAATTCTATTGCTTTGGGTGACCATAGATAGTAAGGTCATCTTGGTGTGTATTTGTTGACTTGTGTTGCTCCTCTTTTCAGAACTGATGTTTTGGCAGCAAAATGCTAGAAACATGGACTGAGGATACTTTTAATTTTAGAATGTCCAGCAATGACAATTAGGATGAGCCATGCAAGGGGGGATTCTCCCACTTGCCAACTATAGTTTGTTTGGAGAGTTTCTAACTTGAAAAATTGGGTCTTGATCTCCAATTTTCTTCAAAGTGAATATCTGGTACTCATGCTATATTGGAACTTCAGTTCTCCTGAGATTTGACCCTCTAGGTCCACAGAAGGATCCTGTGAGTCTGCTATCTCATGGCCTCTGCCTTTACCATCTCAAAGCAGCCTGCAACCAAAGAAAGAGGGCATTTTTGATCTGGGGTCTAACTTGTCACTGGAGAGTAAGCAGAATCTGATGACTTCAATAGTTTGGTTTTCCTGCCATGTTTTCAATACATCTTCAGGTTACCATTTGCCTTATAGGTGTATTTCATCATTAGGATAAGAATTAGTGTTGAACTAGAATCTGTTGTCTGTCATGCATAATGTCTTGCGTCCTTTGTGTCTTTTTTGGCACTTTATTATAAACCTATCACTGAATAGGTTAATTGGTAATTAAATACTTGCATAATGTCACAAACACAGGCACTCCATATGGAAACTAGTGCCTATGAAAAATAAAGATATGCTCCCTAATCAGGTTGTTATATTTTTTCATTAGCTATACATGAAGAAAATATATTATGTTACAAATGCTACATCATATATCTTATATAGTGCATATTATATACTGTTCATTTAAGAAGTCATTATTCTTGAGGCCCTACCTCAAATTTTGTATTTATGTGTACAAATGCAATTTATTGTATTATATATTTGCCTATTATATAATGATGTTATAAATTAGAATTTATCCTATAATGTATGAGTTCTAAAAACACTAAATAAATGTCAGTGGTTAAAATATGATGGCTACTGTACTATATCTGCTGGAAACCCATCACCCAACATCATTCTTACTTAACTGATGTCCTTTGGGTATCTGCAGGATTGATCCATTTTATTGTCAGAAACCCAGAGCAGTAGGGAAAACTACCCTCCTGGGGAAATGAAATATCAAGCTACTGTAGAAACAAATATCAATTAAATGGTTATATTCTTAACCATCAGAATGCTTTATTGCTTGCTAAATTATTAATCACCCCCTCAAAGTGTTATTGTGTGTATGTGAATAGGTGTCTATGGTAGAAGAATGTGTATGTGAATGTTTAAGAGAAACAATAAAATCATTTGATTAATTATCAGATGGTTTAGGTAGGAGGACTAGAAGTAAGAATTTCCTGTCTTAAAATAAAATTATCATAATGAACTCACTTTGGGTCAAGACTCCAGCATTAAAATGAAAAGAGTGATCTGGACTATCCAAAGTAGGAAAACAACCTTCCCCCCATTTCCTGCCAAGTTGGCTAAAACACATCAGTTGAAATCTGAAGTATTATCACTGTTATTCTGACCGAGCTTGGAAATGGCATCTAATGACCAGTACCACATATACTAACAAGATACACACAAAAATGATATTGGAAGAGCAAATTGGATCAAACATACTGCTTTATCCTACCAAGAACTGTTCTCCAATGAACAGAGAAAGCTATCTTGGGGATGGGAAGCAGGGGAATGGGGTGTTGGTTGAGAAACAGATGATGTCCAACAATTAATTCTTAGGTCTTCAGCTTGCCCTGCATTTCCATAACATATTTATCAGTCTTATTTTTTTTTAAACATTCTTTTAAATAGGAACGAGAGATGAGAGAAAAGGACTGGACCTACAGGATCATTCATATAGAAAATTCCCAAATGAGGAAACTCAGTTGTCTGGAGCACTGAGAGGTTAAGTGTCTTGCCCAGTATCACATAGCCATTACATGACAGAAACAGGACTTGAGCCCAGATCTTCCTCCCTCCAGTTAGTTCTTTATCCATTATATAATGCTACATCTCCATTTAATTGGTATTTAAGATCTCCCCACCTGCTTTTAAAAGAAGTGATGACCAGGACACAATATGGAACGTTTACTGTACATGGGAGAAGTAGGGTGAAGCTACTTTGATCTTATGTCTAAAAGGAAGTACTTTTGGTCTGGCCATAAGTCATAACTTTAAGACAGGAAGAAATCTTAGAGATCATCTAATTCAGCCTAGATGAGATAAAAGCTTGATATTACAAATGAGGTGTCTGAGGCTCTGAGAGGTAAAGTCACATATCAGTGACTACTTAGACCCAAATCTACCTCTCTTTCCCCTGTTTTAATTCCTTTATTTTTGTTGTTAATCCTCATTTTTCTTGGTTGTTGTAATCTTTAACTAGTTCTGCTTATTTCTCTATGCATCATGTCTTCTCATGCTTTTCTATATTCATAATATTCCTTATTCTTTATAAAATAGTAACCTATTAATATCCCTCCCTCCCTCCCTTTCTTCTCCTCTCCTGTCCTATCCTGGCCTGCCCTCTCCTCTCCTCCATTTCTCTCTCTCTTTCTTCATTTTTGACTTAGCCTAGTTTACCCCTCTTTAGATAAACTGGTAGTCCCGTGTTCCCAGGGATTTACCATATTGGTATCAGACTTAGTGTGGACGTTGATTGCTTTTAGCACCCCTATAACTTGGAAATTCTGCAATCCAACACCCTCAGTTTCCCAGATACCTAGAAATACAGGCATGTTGGCTGAGGAAATTTTTGAATCAAAGTTACTGCTTGGATAAGGCATTTCTCAGTCAAGGAAGCTCAACAGATGATTTGGGCAGCATAAAGATCATATAATTTGGATAGTATTCTTGTCTAGTTAAGAAAACAAGAAAAAGAAGGTGGGAAAATATCACTTATTCACAGAAAGAATCAATAGATAGTGTTGGACAGGTAATCAAGAAATTTGGGTGCTAGTCTTGAGTCTTCCATTTAACCAAGCCCCTCACTTCTCTGGGCCTGTTTCCTCAATTATAAAATGAAAACAGGGGCAGCAAGGTGGTGCAGTGGATAGAGCACCAGTCCTGAAGTCAGGAGAACCTGAGTTCAAATTTGATCTCAGACACTTAACACTTCCTGGTTGTGTTGACCCTGGGTAAGTAACTTAACACCAATTAAAAAAAAAAAAAAGAAAATAGATATAATCTGAAATTCCATATAACTCTAAACTTGAATGATTTTTTTTCCCTGAGGGCTTGTGTTATGGATAGGTAGATGTAACTAACCTTAGGTGCTATAGGATAATTAATCATTAACCATCTTTCCTTAACAATCACCAAAACTGGTAAAGTTCACAATTTTATTCTCCCCTTGAGATACTTCAATTCTAAACTTCAACTAATTACAATGGCTCTGTGTGAAGGACTAAAATTCATTTGGTAGAACCATGGCTAGAACTAACATTGGAGTTATTAAAGCTGGTCATACCAAATGGGCCACTGAATTTAGCCTATTCAAACACATATTATTTGTCATTATTCCACAAATGGATATCAATGAATTAAAATGACTTTCTCAGACTAGGATTAAAGGATTCAGTTGGTAATTTGTTTGAAGGTCAAAATGGGGGATATCTTTTCTTTTTTTTTTGTAATTTTCCACTTGTGAGGAGTGAGAAATTGCGAGTGATCCACCACTGTTGGAAACTTGAGCACTAATATTTTCTTTTTTTTCTTTTTTATTATTTTTTTTAAATTAAAGCTTTTTATTTGCATAACACATGTATGGGTAGTTCCTCAGCATCGATCTTTACAAAGCTTTCCATTACAAATTTTCCCCCCAGTCCCCTCCCTTCCCCTAGATGGCAGGAAGTCCACTACATGTTAATTATGTTAAAATACTTGACAAATCAAATATATGTATACATATTTCCACACTTATCATTGTTGTGCAAGAAAAATCGTATCTACAAGAAAAAAAAATCAGAGAAAGGAAACACAATGCAAGCAAACATCAATAGAGAGCATGAAAATGTTATGTTGGAGCACCAATATTTTCTCCATTTTCCCACTGTCTGTGGAATAAATAAAGTGATACAATGATGTGTTTCTAGCAATCAGTGTGGAAGACATTGAGCTTTTGAGCTGGAAGGAACTGAGAGATAATTTCATGCATGTGAGAAAAGTGGATTTTTTAAAAATATAGGACCTGAAACCTAGCGTGTTTAAATGTCTCACAGCTAGTATTGGCAGAGTCAGAACCAGAAAACAGAACCATTGTGCCTAGAATGCTCTTTCTCTTTTTACCTCACCCTTTTGGAATTCCTATGCTCTTTTCATGTTTCAGCTCAAGTTCTACTCACTCAGCTAGATTTTCCTAATTCCCCTAGTCTTTAGTGACCCTTTCCTGGGGCATTTCACTTTCTATTCACTTTAAATATCTTTTGTTTACATACATACACAATACAGTTATACCTATATATATGGATACACACATATGTGTATATATGTTGCTTTCTTCTTGTAGAATATAAATTCATCAAAGGAAGGGAATCTCTTATTTTTATCTTATATCCATCACAATGCCTGGTACCTTATTGTAAAGTAGTGGACAGAACAATGGCTCCAGAGTTAGGGATCAATCAATAAACATTTAATAAGCACCTTCTACGTGCCGGGGATTGTACTAAGTTCTGGGAATATGAAAAGAAGCAAAAGATTGTTAGGGGGAGACAATGTGCAAAAATATAAACAAAGCAAGCTATATACAGAATAAATAAGAAATAATTAAGATCTGAGATAGATTGAAGTATGTCTTAGATACTTATTACCTGTATCATCTTGGGCAAATCACTTAACATGACTAGCTCTCAATTTCTTCATCCGTACAATGAGAGAAATGAACTCAATGACTTTTGAGGGTCTTTACAATTCTAAAACTAAGATCCTATGAGGTTTTTTTTTTTTTTTTTTTGCTGAGGCAATTGGGGTTAAATGACTTGTCCAGGGTCCACAGCTAGGAAGTATTTAGTGTCTAAGACCAGATTTGAACTCAGGTCCTCCTGACTTCAGGGCTGGTGCTCTATCCACTTCACCACTTAGCTGCCCCCTATGAAATATTTTTAAAATTGAAATGAACTCAGGTCTCTTAAGAAGTCTACTTTTTATATTACATTATGTTATAGATTTGGTAGGTGATACATAGTTTATAAAGAAATAGAACAAGGGATTGTACAATAGATATTATCACCATATTCCTTCTCCACACCTGCATTTGAATTCTTGCTAGAAATCACTTAACTTTGTTATTTACACTTAATTGAGTATTTATCACTGCACTGCAAGCCTTTTAAATACCTTTGATTGCATCCCACTTGCATTCCCATTGACACTGTTCCAAATCTTCTCTTCTCAAAAAAGACCTCAACTATTCCCCTTTAACCCTCTCAGATGATCTCACTTCCTCTCTTACTGAGAAAACAGGCATCATCAAATGACATTCCTCATCTCCTCTCCTCCACACATCAAAAAACTCTCTTCCTTTGCTTCAGTCTTAGATTATGAAGCAACTTTTTCTCGACAAATCCAATATATGTACTTGGTTCTTGATTGTATTCTTGCCTCCTCCAGGACTTCCTCACGTTGATAATTTTCTGATGTTTATATTCCTCCCCCCCCATGAGATGTTCTGGCCCATACAATATGGCACTGAAGATGCTACAGATGGTCCAAGAGAAAGCAGCATCCCAAAAGATGGTAAAATAATCATTAATGAATAGTTTGAGTTGTCCCAAGTATCATTTCCTAGGTGCACCAGCTGGAGAATAGATGGTAAATATAAGAAGATAAAAAAGAGCAGAATATGCTCATGGAATTCCCATGGCAAGAGATAAAAAAAAGATATAGTGTTGGAAGAGCCCTTAGAAGTTGTATAATTTAAGCCCCTCATTTTATAGATAAGGAAACTGAGGTTAAGAGAAGTGATATGACTTAGCTAAGACAACTGAGAGCTGGCATTCAAACTAAATTCTAGTTTAAAAATCTGTCACTCTTTCCATTACATCATACTGCTAACATTTAGAGTCCTCATAGTGGTAAATAATAAAAAATGGCATTTATTAAACTGGTGTGCAGTTGTTTAGATACACAAATGAGGGAATAGTCTCTTATAATGGAAATTTTCATGGGTTTGTGCTGTAAACATCACTTGCCTCTTACAATGCCCACATTCAAAAACTCTCCCTAGGAATCAGTCTTTTTTTTTTTTTAAAAACAATGAAATACCCAGTTATCTAAGAAAGATATATAACCGATTAACTAATTATTATTAAAGATGCAATACTATATTGCTGTAACAAAGTGCATGTCTTATTTTGCTTTTAGTTGAACAATCTAAAAGTATAGTCTCACAGGGATTATTGATTACAGAGACTTTAAGATGGATGGACCCAGCTGTCTCATCCAATCCTTAGTACTTACCAGAAGAAACAAGATAGACAAATGAGCAGGCCAGATTAGACTTGTTCTGTTTGGTACCAGAGCATTGGGGCTGCTTCCATTCAAAACTGGGAGTAATGGGTAAAAGCTGAAGAGAGTTCAATTTATGGTTGACAACAGAAAAAGACTTCCTAACAAAGAGAGCTGTTCCATAGTGGAATGGACCACCTTAAGGTATTTGTTTCCCTCTCTTTGTGGGATTTAAATAGAATAACCAGTTGGGTATATGTTATGTAATAGGGTTTTCTTTCAAGTCTGAGTAGGTCTAACTGGTTTTTGAGGTCCCTTCCAGTTCTCAAATTCTGCGTTTTCATTTTTTTCTGTTTCTGAGTCATTGAAGATTTTAAGATGTCTTGGGATTTTGAAATTTTCTAACAGATCATTGCAATGACTAAAGCTGTTGGCACCCATCCCTGCCAAGTTCTATTTGAAAACTATTGAGAAGAGGGGAAACATGTCTCATACAATATTATAGAGTTTCTGATATTCTACTCCAGAAAATTTAATAGGATCTAGGGAATTCTTCCCTCTAGTTTCGGCAAGGTGTTATTTTAATGTTAGACTTACAAATACAAACCTCCAGGCAGAAAGAAAAAGTTCAGGCACTCTAATGAAAATAGTAAGGTCTGCTCTCCCCTTGGAGCCAGAGTTGAATCCCTCTGGAGATGGAAGGAGAATTGGTTGAAATGAGATTAGGCCTGAGTCTTGACATCAGTTTACTTCTTCATCTTCTGACTTCAGTTTTGGAGTGCACTGAGCCCTGTGATTTGTGTGTTCACTTTCCTTCCCTTTAGTAAGGCTGTCAGCATCCAGAACTAACCTGTTTGCTCACTCTCCTTTCTGACTGCCAAGGGACCCAAATGTAGAGCACAAAGTGGGACAAAGACTCAGAAGGAAGAATGACAAGAAAAATAGGGCAAGGATTAAAAAACAATGTAGTCAAAACTCTCCTTTTTAAACATCTTCAATGTGGCAGCCCAGAACAAAATTATCTCTCAGAGTACAAATGAAATAAAAGGTGAGTGTGGAATGGGAACAAAGAAAGCCGATAATTGATCCCTTGTAGTGGACTCTGGGTAGTGGTCTTGGTAGGAAGAATGTTAAAGGTTGGAAATAAAGGATAACTTAGGGAAAAACATTTCCCACCTTTTAAGGTTCAGAGAGAGGGCTATAATAAAATGAACTAAATCAGGAGTTTTAAATTATGTGTAATTAATTTAGTATAAATCATATTTCCTATGATTTCATTTTTCATGACTCTGCATCCGCTCAAATAGCATATGAAGATGACAGTGAAGATAAACAGTAGATAAGCAGCACAGGGAAATCTCGAAGGTCAAAATTCTCTGTAGAAGAAGGGTCACAGACCAGAGAAGATATTATTTGGGGAGCTATAGCCTTTTGTCTTTTCTTGGAGAAGCATGAACCATTAAGAAATCCTGTTCCACAACAGAAAAAGTCATAAAGTTTCTGAGAAGTAGGCATGGAGCTGCCCATTCAAAGATCAATATGTGGATGGATCTGTGATCTCCTTAGTATGAACACTCAACCAACCGTCTCTTCTCATCCTGGCTTTCACTTACCCTTGGCCTTCCATTAAGCCAGGATCTCTCCAAGGTACTGGAGATTTTCTCTAAGTTTTTAAAACCCTGTTCCTGTCCCCTTTCACTTTGAGCTACATCATTTGCACACTTCCTATTCCAATACACTTTTCTTGGATCATAGCTTGCACCCTTCTTCTTATGCTCAGATCATATTTGAATAATATACTGCAGGTCTACCGCTCACCTTTTCTTTGCTCTTTGTTATTCCTTCAGTCATTACTTTAGACCAGTTTGGAAAGGGAAGACTGGTGTTAAACGTTGTACATAAGGATCCCTGAGGGCTACATACAAATCGATCTAGTTTTAAATGTAATGTTGTCCATGTTTTATTGTATTTTTATTTACCTTGTTAATTATTTCCAAGTTTCATTTTTATCTGGTTCGAGCCACACTAGGGATGCTATTTGTTCCTGATGCCGGTTGAGGGTTTGATAGCTCTATTTTAGACAGAAACAAAAAGTAACTGGAATTGTAAGGGGCTGTTTGGTCCTGAGGAAGGCAGGGGTACAGACAGAGTCTCAGAAATCTCGAATCCTAATCCAGTAAACTTTCTGCTCATGAGACCCTTGGCTAAGTTTTCTTTTTATCCTTAACATCTTTTTTGGGGGAAGCCATTCTGCCCTCCTCCATGTCCCTTCCATCTCTTTCCTACCATTAATGCCAAATTTCTTCAAACTCAACTCTTCAGAAGGTTTAACTGAGAGAAAGTTGTTCGGAGATGAATGGAGTCAGAAAGTGATGGTCATGGGAAGAGGCAGGAGAAGGACAGATTCAGTACCCAAATGTTTCTTCTCTCTTCCCTTGCACTCCCCATCTCCCTACTCCCACCCCCACCCCCACCCCAGCCAGCTGCCAGGGCGAATCCTCTTTTAGAAAACCAGTGATCTCCTGGGTGTTTTTTGGGGAGGGGCTGGCTGTTCCAGGTTATTGCTTTTCCCATAATGAAGCCAGCCTCGGATACTCTGGCGCTTCTGGATTTCGGCAGGATGAAGTGTAACAACTTCCACAACCTCCAGAGCAGCTCAGTGATGGCAGGGGAGAGCCTGGCACCTCCCGGCGCTTGTGCTTAAACTGGAGAGGGGCTCTTAACGGGCATCCAGGAGGCGGCGTGCATTTATTTATTTATTTTCTCCCCTTCACGGACTCGTTGTTCTACTAGTCCAGCAGGAGCGCGGTTGGTGGAGGCAGCAGCAGCAGCTCGGCTGGAGAAGCAGCAGCAGTAGCAGCAGTCACAGCGCTTTTCTCCTCCTCCAGTTCCTCCTTCTCCTCCTGCCCCTCCACCCTCCCTCTCTCCTCCACTGCCCCTCCTCCTCGTCTTCCTCCTCCTTGTCCTCCTCCTCCGCCTCCTCTTCCTAGTCTTCCTTCTCCTCTTCCTCGTCCTCGTCCTTGTCCTCCTTGTCTTCCTTCACTGCTGGGCGAAGAAGGCGGATCCAAGAGGCTCAGGAGGGGAGCGCAACCTGCCGGAGTCGCCAAGCCCCTTATGCCTTTCCGAAGCCGGGAGGAAAGCTGAGCTGTAGCGCCCGGACTTCTGATCCTGAGGCGCCAGAGCCGCCGCCTGCTGGGCTGCCCACGGGGTGGGGTGGGTGGGTGGGTGGGAGGGCAGGGGAGGGCGGGGCAGGGCGGCCGGGACCCCCTCCCCGGGCACGGCGCACCCTCTCCCGGCACGGCGCATGGACTGATCCCGGAGCGCAGCGCAGCGCATCGCAGCGCAGCTCCGCACCACACGGGCAGCTGCAGCCCGGCAGAGTCTTCTCTCGCCCGCTGTTGTGCTCCGGGCTCTCCGTGGCCTCCCTGTCCCCGGCCTCTCGGAGTCTCCCACTCGTCACCCTCCCCTCTTCAACTTTGAAGGGTCCGTGCAGTGCGGGCCACAAGATCTCCGAGAGCTTTCTTGATTTTTGCTTTTTTTCTGTGCGCCCCTTCCCGCGGGGACCCACCGGGAGCCAGTGCCCATGGATGTAATCTTGGTCCTGTGGGTTTGTTTGAGCGCAGCCAGGTCAGGTAAGTGGAGTCCGGAATCGTGGGTGTTATTGGAGGGAGGTGTGGGGAACGAAGACCCGGAAGGGACAGCTAGAATCGGTGCAAAGAGCCAGGGGAGCGGGGGTGCTGGCATCCGAACTGCTCTCCAGCATCTCAGCGCTTCTTGCTGGGGGTAGGGGGCGGTGTAGATTGCAAGGCTCTAGCTCTTTCCTTGACCCACTAGTCCCGAGGTAAGGGGGTAGAGGATCCCTAGACTACGGGGCAGGGAGACACAGCTCCAGAGACTGAGAGGACTGGGTGCTAGTGGAGCGGGCGCTCTTTGGCAATGCCCACTATGCTGATCCCCTCCCAGTCTAGGTGGCGAGGTTAGCTCGCCGAACCCATACCCTAGTTTCCCCTAGGGGACAGTTCCTGGGCGTGCAACAGAAAGCCAAGCCCAGATGGTGAAACCTCCTCTTCTCCCCCTTCCCCCCCCCCCCCCCGCCCGAGTCCCTAAACTTAAGAGGCTCTTTGGACACCGCCCTCCCAGCGGATAACTGGGCAAGCACAGCCGGGATCCAAGCAGTCTGGAGCCTAAAGGGAGTCCTGGATGTGTAGCCCAGACCTTGGTCTTGGGGTCGGCAGCAGCTGAATGGAAAGGCTGAGAGGCAGGAGATAGAGAAGCATCCCGACTCCCCCGAAGAACCAAGCGCCACCACCCTCCCTCGCTGTGGGGACTTGGGCAGGGTCCCCACCCTCAAAGTGGAGAATTGAGCAAATGTGCCGGAGAATCCGAGCAATGGTGACTGTCCAAGTGAATCATTCAGGTCCCTGCTTCCCTCCCCCTTTCTTAGAAAAGATTTTTAGTTCAGAATAATGGCCCCAACTCTCCACTTCACTTTGCCTTTAAGTCTCAGGTTTATTGAAATCCTTGCATCCCGCCCTTTGCCCCTTCTCCCTTCACTGGGCATCCTTGGGACTGGTGACGGGTGGGGCACAGCAAAGAAAGAAAGAAAGACCAGGTCCGTTCTTTCCTCTCCATTTAACCAATGGAGACGATAGCTAGCAGAGAGAAACTAAGTCCCTTCCCATTCCTAGGGAGTTGGAAAAGTGGCCCAGGGGCCCTGACCAGGGGACCCTTTCCAGGTCCTGCCACTCAGAGCCTCAGTTGCCTTCCCTCAATGGCTTTTCAGGTAATGCCTCTCACCCCAACCCACCTCAGCCCATGCTGACTCCAGAACCTCAACTACGATTCTGACGAGGTTCCTTCTCTTTTGGAACCTCCATGGTCCTCATTCCCTTCATGTTTCCGCCTGGGGAACACAAATGTCCTGGAAGAGGGTTGCAGGGGAACAGAGGAGGTTTCTGAGAAAGAAAAGTTCCCATAGCTTCCTCCCCTATCGTGACAGCTTGTGGTCTGAATCAGACCGGGATTGGAGAGTGAAGGGAGTCCTGTTTTCTCCCCAGCCTCTGCTAACCCCTCCTTACGCAATCCTATCTGCTTTCCCCAACCCCAGCTACAATGTTAGGAACTGTCTGGGTCTAAAGATTCCATTTCAGCCTTTGCCTAATTTAGGAAACACTTGAATGCTCTTGTCTTGGCAGGGCATCCCTAAAGGGTGAGAAATGAAAAACACTTCTTCCTACCTTTCCCAAACATCCCCATTACACCTTCTTTGGGAAGAGTTTCTTCCCAATTGCTCAGTTTTGCCTGCCTTCCCATCTTGCCCTGGTCCCAGGCTGAATGGAAAGGCAAAGCTCATTCTGGCTTTGCTGACTCTTGAGTCAGTGCCCACCAGGAGGGGTTATTCTTTGCAACATCCAAGTGCTAGAATCTCAGTCAGGCTGAAGGGCTATGCCTAAGGGCTCTGGCTTTGGTTCTGACACCACCCTTCCCCAGATTTCCAAGGGAGGACTCATTTTAAATTGAATTAACTTCAGATGCCAACCTAACAAGTATTCTCAAGGACAGAATGTAGGAAATGCCAAGGGGCCAGCTTAACCACTCTAGTGGTTATATGGTATGTGTGACTACAGTCAGATTGAACCATTTCCATAAATATCCATCTATTTATGTTTCCCTGTGGAAGAGAGCATGTTTTCCACTACTTGCTTATTCAGGAGACCTTAAACCCTATCTTAAAAAGTCAAGTATTATTTCCTCTCTTGGAACCTCATTATTGTTTGGGAGGCAATCCTAAGTTCTTGAAGCTTGTGTTTCTTGTTCTTCTAAGTGATACCAAGCTAACTGGTATACATACACACACATCCATATATAATATATAGTATTTGTGTATACACACACACACAGACAAAAACATAAATTTAGTTTTTGAAGATTAACCTAGTTACCCTAGATCAAGAGACTCATCATCCAAGGGTTGGTCACTGGGGGATAAGTTTTTTCTTTTGTGAATATGTGTATATGTGGATTGGTAAAACATTACCTTATCTGCTAAGAGTTGAATCAGCCTTGGTGAAAGGCATGTACATATATGAGTGAAAATCACAAGCCCTTAAATAAATTAAAGTTAAAATACTTTAGAGACGATGTTAGCCTGGACTGTGTTTGTCAGGTTGTACGCTTGGGGTTAGTGGCTGTGTAGTGACTCACACATGTTTAAGGATGGTAGTGAGAGAAGCAAGGCACCCTGGGGAGGAATAAGGTCTCCTTTGGTGGGAAGAGAAGAAATTGATCCAGGTTGGAATATTTGTCTCTGAACTTGTTGGAATGAAGACATGGCAGAATAGAAAGTGCCCATGCATGAGCCTGTTGCCTAGGGGACAGGACTAACAAGTGTGGAAACACTGAATAGTGTGGCACTCTATACTTCCTAAATTTTTTGTCTGAGATGAAATTGTATTTTTCTCATTCTGGTTATATATAGCACTGAATTTTGTAATACCATTGGGAAAATGTTGGGTTTTATGCATTATCTGTACATGGTAATATTTTGGTTTTCTAATAAAGAATCAAACAAGGACTAGGGAGAAGATTGGGGATAGGAAAGGATTCTGACCAGATTACCTCATGGTAGAAGTTTTTTCTTTCTTTTTTAAAAATTCTTCCAAGGAACCCCATTATGCTAGGGTAATATATCAGTCCTCCCAATAGATAGCAAAGCTTGCCTGGTGATTAGTTTATCTGAAACTGCACACGATCTTGGAAACTTTATTTATCTGGTATAACAATTGTTTCTTTGGTTGTTAACAGTCAAGGATGAAACAAACATGCCATTCGCTTAGTGAACTACTCAAATATCATCTCTTTTTAGTGGAAATGAAAAGATCCTATCAAGCATACTTTAATTAAAGTGGGACTCAGAGCAACTAGGCTAGCAGTAGTTACTTAACTTACATATGAAAGATCTTATGATAGGTGCCACATAGAAATGCTGGATGAATTGTTAATTCTGATGATATTTATTTAAAGGATAATGTGGAATATGTGATGTAGCTACATGGAGAGAGTGAGTCTGAGATTCAGGAAGATGTTGATTCAAGTCTCACCTTTGATTCTTATTGGCTAGATCTTGCTGGGAAAATCATTTCAACTCTCAGGGTTCCTACTTAACCTTTCAAGACTAGAGATCAAAGATTAGTTGAAGAAAGCCGTTGATAGAAGAAGTTTCTTTGCTGGTAGTTCCCTAAATCAGTGATTCTCAAACTTTTTTTCATTGTCTTTATACTATTAAAAGTTATTGTCCAAAGAGTTTTTGTTTGTGTGAGTTATATTTATAGATATTTATCACATTAGAAATAAAAACTAATTTTGAATTTGTAGACCCTCTGAAAGGGCTTTAGAGACCCCAGGATTCTCTGGAGTGCACTTTGAGAACCATTGCCCTAAACCAATGAACTCACGTGCCAGAGTAAACTTGAAAAACAAAATAAAACACATGTGCAGTATAGATAAGAGGTGCTGTTCTTTGGGATGACAAGTGTTGTGAAAAAAAATTTTTTTAAAAGAGGTAATTTTGGGATATCCAGTAAATAACAGTAACATTGCAGTGAGGATATATGGGCTGTCTAAATTCTCCTCTAATATTTTCATGGTCAAAGAACCTTGAAGAAGGCTCACAGCTCATAAGGAAGACCCCTGCAGTTGTGGTGAAATGTTGACATGAGATGGACAAAAGCTAAACAGATGAGAAGATATGAATAGGGTACAATCTTCATCACTCAAGGGAATATCCTCATTGATGAGTTCATAGACTGGCACTTTGGAATATTTTGTAGCAACTGTAGAAGGCTATAATCACATCAGTAACATCTTTTATTAGCACTTTTGCTCTGAGGCCTCCAAGCAGAAACCTGGGAATACATGAAAATCAGTGGGCATTTTCCCATGGGCTTTCCACCTTGTGGGGTTCTTCTTCAGGGACGATGGGATAAAGAGGGAGGATGTGTGCAGATGAGAATAATTCTAACTGCCATTTATATAACCTCTAAGTTTGTGTAGACGGAAGGCAGCTGGATTAGGTGAGTGGAGGGTGTTTACAGAAGTTTAAATCCTTCACCTGTTACATATTTGCTGTGTGATCAAGGCAGTTTCTTTTTTTAAGGCTCAGGCAGTAAGCAGGATGTTTTACTTTGATGAAATCACAGGTGTGCATCAAAACAGAAAAAGTTCTACAAATCACTAACATTGATTAGCTTATTAGTCCTCGCAACTCAGTGAGGTAGGTAGTATAAATTGATAACAATAGTTGTTAACATTTATTTTGCACTTCAATGCTTATAAAACAGTTTTCATTTCATTTCATTCATGGTTTGAGCATCACAACAGTCTTGGGTAGTAGGTACTATAATTATTTCCATTTTAGAGATGAGGAAGCTGAGGTGGAAAAGTGAAATGCCTTACCCAGGGTTATGCAGCTGGTAAAGTGTCTGAATGGGATTTGAATTTAGGTTTGTTTGTTTGTTTTTTTGATTCTTCTAAGTCCAGCATGTTATCCATGACACCGTCCCACATTGCTGTCTACTATTCTTAACTTCATTTTGTGTGCAGGAGAGACTATGATTTTCTTAATATAGGCAACTGACAATAAAATAGCTTCTTCTGCCAATGAAGTTCATCATGGAAACATACTTTATTAAAGTGATGGCAAGGGGCTGCCAGAGGTTAAGCTCCTTGCCTGGCATCACATCTGGTATCAGAAGCAGAGCTTGAAACTGTATTTTTCTGACTCTGAAACTCTCATCCTCATCTTCTAGATTAAAAAAATGTAGTTTTAGAAAGGTTCAATTTGTTGACCAAGATTATTTAGTTACTAAGATGTTTAAGCCTAAAATTTTATGCTTCTTTCCTTTCAGAGCTCTAGGGCAGAGGTGTGAAAGACAGATCAGCAGTATTCCTAAGATGGAGCCCAACCAAATTAAAATGTCATTGGGTAATATTTAATAAAATAGACGAAAATACAATAAAACAGACAATACCACATTATAAAAATAGGTTAATATATGGCCTGCAGGAATACTGATGGTGTATGGATTAGTGCCCACCCCCAATTTGTATTTGAATTTGATATCACTGCTCTAGAGGGCAGGAGCTGCCTGATAGGAAGGAGAACCATGAAAAGGATGCCATCCACTGTTATTAATTTATTATTAAATGAGAGAATTGTGAGCATCTGCTGTGAACAGACATCCAGAGGAACATAGCCTGGGTAGAAGAGTTGCTGAGAAGAAGTTAATTTCCCCTTTAATAGCACAGTTGGAGTTCAGTGGATTAAATAAATTTGCTGATAGAAAAAGATGTTCAAGTGGGAGATGAGGTAAAAATAACTACTCTACCTTTGTCTTGTACCAGTTGGGCTAAGAAAAGCATGATCACAGTGGCAGTATAGATTAGATCTGAGGATGAATCAAATTAAGACTGATTTGGGTGGGAGCCCTGACCCACATGGACCAAGTGAACTAAATGGATTTTGGAATGGCCTCGTTCAATGGGGCAGGTGAGAGAGAAGTGGGCTAGCAACAGGTGCTAGGAAACTAACACAGAGCTTTCCATGTTGGGGACTGGCCCTTGAGTCTCTGGGATATTTACACTCCTTTCTTCGAAGTTGTTTAAAAATTGCTTATTCTGAGTAATTCCAATTCCCCAGCTGGTGACATTTGTAGAGCAGTTATATACTAAGTGGGAAAACTTTAAGAGTTTAATAAGCTTCCTGAAAAGGGCAGAAGCTCCACACTCAGGATATAAGCAGAAACCATTTCTCTTCCCCCTCCTCTTCTTAATGAAGCCAGTTCTTTCCCACCATGTTCAAGGGAGACCAGGCAAATGCCTCATTAATAGGTTTCCTGATTTCCTGGGAAATGTGTGAAATGATATCTTTTGCACAGTCCTGCTGTTGATACAAGGGATTTTCATCTTGTGGGGACCAATTTAAAGAAAAAGAAAAGAGAAAAAAAGTGTTCTAGGAATATAATTGATTTGTTTCCCTCTCAAGTCATTAGATCATAGATCTAATAGGGGTCACCTAGTCTAATCTTTTTTTTTTATGGATGAGGAAACTAAAGCCCAGGAAGATGATAGATTCCTCCAGAGTCATGCAGCTAGTAAGTATCAGTTACTATTCAAACTCAGGTTCCCTGATGTTAGCAATCCAATACTCTGCTGTTATGGTAGGCTATATTTTCTTTTAAAAATCTGTTTTACTTTCTATTGCATGTAGTTGTATTATCATACTATATTTTCTTTTGGCCTGCAGGGATACAGTTGTGTATAGTGTTTTAATTTTTAACTTCCTTGTTGGCATATGCCTAGAGTACTTTTGAAAAAAGAGCAAATTCATTTATCTTTGAATCAGAAATGAATTTCTATTCTCAGAAACAGAAAGTAGGGATGGGTAGTGGAAAGAATATCCTTATCATGCATTTAAAAGGTAAAACAAAGATAGGTGGAATTTCTTCAGAGGGTATCTGGGCATTTCTTGAAGGTATAGGCTTTGGCAGAATAAAGTAGACTTTTTTTTTTTTTTTTGCTGAGGCAATTGAGGTTAAGTGACCTGCCCAGGGTCACACAGCTAGGAGGTGTTAAGTGTCTGAGACAAGATTTGAACTCAGGTCCTCCTGACTTCAGGGTTGGTGCTCTATCCACTGCGCCACCTAGCTGCCCCTAAAGTAGACATTTTAAATAAATTGATAGTGGAGTGAAAGAAGAAACAACAATATCTTAAGTTTCTGGAAGCTGCTTTAGATGGCAGAAACACAAACCAATCTGTAATTTGCTTTCAGAAAATCATTTCCTTCTGGAGAAGGGACATCTATTGTTTCCCAAAGTTCTTCACAGAAAAAAAAAAGTTTTTTGAAGATTATTTAAATTTACCTCTGGTTTGATTCCTGGAAGATTATACATTGGGAGATTGCAAATCAAATGGTAATATGAATTCCTTGCTTTATTTTTTCAAGGTGAAAATAGAATCCTGGCATCTGTCCTTGAATTCTCTGCCCTTTGAATTCATTAGACATAAGCTGACAGGGATTTTGTCAGGTCATTCTAGGTAAATTGGTGAGATCAAGTGTCTTATACCATTCAGGACAGGTTGGAAGCGATTCAGGGATCTAAGTTGGATGCAAGGCACAAGGTATACTTAAGTAGGACTTTTTGACCTTGGATCAGCTGTGGAAGTCCTCAATTCCTTGCATATGTAGTCTCCTAATAAACATTTACCTAGTTAAATTGTTTCTTCTGAGTGGAATTCTTCCTTATTTAAAGCATCATTGTTATTAATGGTTTATAAAAGAACTTCATCCTGCTCTCTAGATTATGGGCTTGGCTGGGTGCCTAGGATTTCTCTGTTAAGTGGTGTTCTGGGTTGCAGAGGGTCAGGTCTTCTGTGACTCATCCATACCCTGTGGCAAGAATAGAGGTAAAGAGGTTCTGACTGATGAAAAGAAGTCCTGACTAATGAATTGGCTAATTATTCTTTCTTGCTAAAAACATTAGTAGACATTCTCCTCTACTATTTGTATTCTTTTCTGCCATGAGTTGAAAAAAAGATGTTGATAGTATTAGTCTTTTTAGAATAAAGGTCCAACTTATAGAAAATGTTGACGTTTCTTCCTCTTCATCTCTCTCTTTACTGGTTGAGATCCTTTCTTAGATTATATTTATTTATTTTTGCTTTTTTTGCTGAGGCAATTGGGGTTAAGTGACTTGCCCAGGGTCACACAGCTAGGATGTGTTAAGTGTCTGAGGTTAGATTTGAACTCGGGACTGGTACTCAATCCACTGTGCCACCTAGCTGCCCCTTAGATTATATTTATAATTCTGTAAATCAATTAATTATTGAAGTCTATCATGGCATCTTCCAAACGGGTTAGGATGGGTAATTTGTTAACCTGACCAGATTTTTCATATCCATTTTTTTTGAGGGTCTAGGGACTCTTAGACTTGTGAATTCAACAGTGTAATGAACTCTAAATGTGGACATTACCTCTACCAATGCAAAGTCTATTTCAGTCTTAGAGTACTGTCTGGAAAACTAAATACATAAAAAATGTGTTGTATGGAAGCACACAAATAGCAAATATCCCAAGCAGGGCTTGAAGCGAGATTTTCTATATTCCAAGGCTAGCCCTATTTGCTGTCAGATTTATTTTGTTATATTATTTTAATATTTTATATAACATGTATTCATTAAGATGTAATATATACTGTATAATGTATTTTTATTTTTTTATTAAAGCTTTTTATTTGCATAACATATATATGGGTAGTTCTTCAACATTGACCCTTGCAAAGCTTTTCTTTACAAATTTTCCCCCCTAGTCTCCTCCTCTCCCCTAGATGACAGGAAGTCCACTACATGTTAATTATATTAAAATACTTGACAAGTCGAATAGATGTATACATATTTCCATACTTACCTTGCTGTGCAAGAACAATCATATCCTGTATAATGTATTAAGTAGCAATATATATAATTATATATACATTTATAGTTAACATGTAATTACATTAATATTAAAATATGGCCAAAAGTTGATTACTTAAGTTTTTGGCAAAATCCTGAGATCATTTTATCTCACTCTTTCAATTTCTTCACAGAATTTCCCTTCCCCTCCAACTCCAGTCATCTTTTCACCCAACACAAGGTTGAAGAAGAAATTAGGGATCTGGCTGGATGGGAGACAGGGGGACTCTCAGGGGTGTGTTGGAGTCATATCAGAGCAGCTGGAGAGAACTGATTGTTAAGTTTCCAGCGTGAGCATTTTTGCCTCTTAAATTGGCAATGGTTACAATTTGTGGTTTGATTTTTAAAAAAATTTAATTTTTTCTTTGCTTTTCTTGACTTAAGTTGTAGAGAAGATGTTAATGTAGCAGATTAAACTTGGAAATGTGTACTGCATACATCTCCCTTCCTTTACCACTGATTCTTAAACATTTACTGTCCCGTCAGAGTACTGATGGGTACTCCGTATAACATTCAGGGTATTAATGATAATTAACAGTTAGATCTATTGTTTGTCCATGTTCTTGAAAAACACAATGATATCAGGGAGATGATACCATGATATGCCAGTGAATTGGACTGAAGTGAGGGTGGCTGTGTAAGGTTACCTGTCTCATTTCCCCTCCAGAGCTATCTGGGTCCAGTAGCCAGATATAGATTAGGATGACTGGAGATGGCTCTGGATGCAATGGGAGACCTTTTTGATCTAAGGTCTTTAACAGGTCTCAGTTTGCCTGTGGCAGCCGCCCAATTAGTGATTAATGGAAACACTAGGAGAAAAAGTTGCCAAAATTCTCATAGCAGAATGATGAAGGGAGGAGGAAAATGGAAGGAGAGAAGGAGAATGAGGAGGGAAGAAACAAAGGGGAAATAAGGAGTATGCGGACAGCTTATATTTCCAAAACTCTTTATGATTTACAAAGCACTTTTCTTAAGTGATTTGCCTGGGCCACTCATCATAAATAGGTATCATATGAACACAGGTCTAGAGCCTAGAAGTAGTTGGAAATGATATGCGGTCCCATTTTTGGGTTACAAATAATCTCAATAGTAAATTCAGAAAATGGGTGGTAGATCTGAGATCAAACTCAGAAGCTCTAAAAAGACAGTGCCTACTATGTGCTAGGTATACTATGTGCTAAGCATTGTGCAGAAGATGA